>WSXT02185693.1:1054-20526 GCA_011762715.2 Neuroterus valhalla | reverse complement strand
GCTTATCTACGGAAGGGGGAGCGGGGGTCGAAAGTTGCCTAGAATTCGGCTACGTAGTTTATGGACGACCCCTTAGTTCATAATATGATATCCAGTGACATTTATAGTAATTACTCAAGTTCTTCTAATAAAACTAAACAAAAAAAAATTCCCGGACATAAAATAAATTCACTGCCATTTACGGTCTCCCGGATTTCTGGTAAATTTCGTCAAATTTTTCTACTCTGAATTAGTGTAATTCGACTAAAATTTTGAAAACAGTTCCTTACCTCCGACTGCTGAGTTGTTTATTCTGTTTTTCAGTGACCAAATTGACTTCCTGCAGTTTGTTTAATATACACTCAACAATATTACACAAATACGTTGCGTCAATTTCATCCAACAAGGGAGTGTAGTGTAAAAGAAGTTCGAAAGCGTCCAAGACGTCTTGAGAATACTTGAACTTATCTTCACTGTTATTCAAACTATTTGCATGAAGTTCCTTTAAAATCAGCGGCACCTTCAAGAAAATAAAAGCACCCCAATGCGGTTCGTTCAACGACCCAGTGACAGTGTGCAGACTCATCAAACTCGCACGAATCAGTTCACAATAAAGTCTCGAGTTTGTGTAGTTTTTGAGCCTTTGAACCATTAAAAGTTGACTAACAAAAGTAGAAGTTTCAGTACCGGAATTTAAAGAAAGCTGAACGGCTAACAAAGACTGCAGACAATGCGTTATTGGCTCCATATCTGTTCTCGATGAACGTGGGGTCAAATTTTCGATTTCTAGATTGCACAGTTTCTTCAGAGTATCCTCGATTGAAACTGAAGATTTAACATTATTTGTTCTCTGGAGAACTTCAATCTCTTGGCATTTCTTAATGACGTCTGCATAGAGATCTAAAGAGATGTTGGAATATAATCAAACAAAAATTATATTTAAATGAACATAAAAAATAAGGCATTAAATCAAATAACTCTGGTGATTCTTCTATATTTACCTTTATCGTCGTGCTTAGCTAAGTACATCATTGCACAAATGAAATCGGAATTGAGCATTTCTTTTAGAATACTGGCAGGTTTATCCATAAGTTCGGATAGCTGCGGAATCAGTGGATTGCTTTGTGGAGCTTTGGAAAGGGCTTGCAAATAACATTGCAACAACCATTGCACGACTGACAATACTGCTGCGGCTAACAGATCCTCTTCTGGTTTTCCTCGGCAAGTTATGCCGATGTGAATAGTTTCTAAGAAATTTAGAAGACTTACAATACAGTGGGGCTTTTGGAAAGCGTCGTATTTACTAATACGCTGCAAGACAGCAGCGTAAGAAACCAGCTGAAAAAAGTAATTAATGTTTCTTTATAAGTGTGACGGTTTACTTTAGGAGACTGTTGTAAATCAAACAACTAATCACATCTAATACCTGAGAACTAAGCGAATGTTTCAAGTAGGACAACACCAAGTAATTTGGTCCAGGACCAACCAAGGCTTGCTGCAGTATACAATCCGCTAAATTATACACGTCCCCACTCACACCCCTTGGTAAGATCTAAAAAATAGGTGGAATAAGAAGATTAAGTTAAGTTTCATGTGAACTATCCTCAGGAAGATATTGATCACAATTTTTATCTTACTGTTTTAATGTTGATGCCCCACTGCAAATCGCTCCAGCGTTCGCGCCATGCTCTGAGTAGAAGAGCTTTGAGGCTGCTGGTTTTGCTAGTAACTTTATCCATTGTTGAAAGAGTGTTACACATGGTGTCTTGCTAAGCAAAGCCTGTCATAAAAGTTAAAAACTTTCAATTTAGAATACATTCACAACTTTGAAATTGCTTATTTATTCACTCAGCTCTCAATTTGAGAAAAAAAGCAGTTTGAGATATGATGAATGTCTTATCAATTTGTAATTCAAAACAAAGAAATTTGAGTCCTTTCACAAAAAAATGGGAGATTACATAAAAGATATTTTCCAATTTCCCCAAATGCTGTAAAGGTTCATGAATACGACGAAATTGTACTTGGCTATTTATCTGGACGACCAGATGAACAAAAACAAAGATTAAATTACATGAGAAAAATAATGAAGTGCAATGGAATACACGAACTCTGGATGGATAAAAGTTAACTAAATTTGTCGGACTTTTGACAATTCTAAGAGAAGTACCCTGATATTGAGAACAAAAACTGGTCAGGCCTGGATATTTTACGCTTGAGTTTATGCTTAATTTCATATTCGTCGAACAAAAAATAAAAATACGTGGCAGGGTCCATGGACTTAATCGCCGGGAAAGATAACTAAATTTAGTAATAATCTAAACTTTTTTGTTCATAGCAAGGGACAAATTTATATTCATAATATTTTATAAAGAATGATGCAGTAAAAAACAGTACTTATCCATCAAAGTGTAAAATTAATTAACGAAACGAACACAAAACTACTCCGGGTGCACCATACAAATATCTAACCTCAAAGATCCATAAGCTTCACCTTCAAACAAACTTCTTTTTTGAATAGAAAATATAACGATAAAACAGAAACTTACCAGCTTTCACATTTCCTTAATAATGAGCGAAATTCTACGGTGAACATATTTTTTATTTGTTTCTAAACATTGAAAAATCACATAAGGAGCAATAGAAAACATACGAACACTTCAAGCATCTTTAACATACGCCATCTTATTTTCACTGGAGTTTGGGGCGTGGGGCGGGCGAAAAAAAAGGATTGGTTGATGGGGGAAAATTAATTTTAAACGAATCACTTGCCGTTTTGTGAATCGGAGCAGCTAATCGGAAAAAAGCGGTAGATTCAAATGAAAAATAGCAGATAAGCGCACTTGTGTGACAGTTGTGCGTGTTAACCCTTTTTGAGGTTAAAATAGTTTTTTGTTGATCAATTCCAATTAATTCCAACAATTGATACAAGATTGATAATATCTATAATATATTCAACAATTCAGGGAATAAATGGAGTTTACCGATACTTCAGTCGTGAAATCGCCTTTTAAGAATGGAGAGGTTATAGAGAACGAATTTCAGAAAGAGTTTCGGGAAATAAAAAAGTCTGGAAAATGTTTAGAAGATTCAGAAATTAAGGTTACTTTATAGAATTCGCAATTATTTCTTCATTTATATTAGTTTATTGAATTAAAGATTTTGTATTACAGGAGAGATTGGATATTCTAAGGAGTTGGTTATGTTCTGCGCCAAAAAATATTGTTTATAGAGTTAATACATTATTAACAAATAAGGAAGATGTGGCTGCCTGCATAAAAAACAGTCTTCAAGTGGTGAGTTTTTAATTTATTAGATACTAGTGTATAAAATGAATAGGTTATAATTTGGATAGGAATTATTGAACATTCGTGAAATTCATTTGAATTAAAAATTCTATCCAAAAGAGAAAAGGTTGTTTTTCTAGAGGAAATAAAATTGAAAATCTACTCAATCACAAAGTAAAATATTATTTTATTTCTATACATTTCTTCGACTACAACAGCAAATGGAAATAAAAAGGCATTCTCGTCCACTACCAGCTGTAAAAACATTTGAAAATATTCCGGAAATAATTATAGTAAATACTTGGGATGATAAAATTAAACTGGATCTAGAAATTCAATCGAAAGAAATTATCGTTGATGCAAAATGCGGAGAAGCAGTGATTCGAGGGGCAAATGTGTTTGCTCCTGGTATAGTTGGAATGCCTCATGGTCAGATATTTACTTTCAGTATACAGCATCCTCCTGAAAATAATAAATAATACATTTTCCAATAAATTTCCTTATGCATAAAGTTTATTTTTACTTTCTTTCTACAGGTTTAAAACAAGGCGAAATTGTAAGTGTGTTCGCTGATATTGTTCACGGCTGCAAAAAAGGTTTCATTAAACACTATGACAAAGAGAATAAATTATTTCTCGGGAACGGAATTGTTCAAATGACTAGAAAAGATATTTTTGGACACGAAGTTCAAAACGCGAGGTGACATTCATTTAATTATACAATTTTGAAGTGGAAACTAATATTTCATGATTCAAATACCAGGTTTATTGGATTAGCGAGCGCTATAATTAATTTGTAATTTTTTTTAGTGGTATCGCAATACTAATGATCGATGTAATTTCAAGACTCCCGCAACTGAATGATAAAAATTTTCAAGAGGGGTGGGCATTACTTCAAAATTTGCCGTCGATAATATGCTCTCGAGTACTAAATCCACAGCCAGGTGAAATTATTCTCGATATGTGTGCAGCTCCAGGACATAAAACTACTCACATTTCAGCTTTGATGGAGGGAAAAGTAAGTCTTTTTTTATATTGTAATAAAGAATTTCCAAGGACATGAATGAGGTATTATGAAAAATAATTGATCAAATGTTCAGCAGTCTAAAACCGAATTAAACTTCAGATATTCCTAAATAATTACATCCAATATTATTTCAGGGAATCATAATGGCAATCGATAAAAATAAAAACAAGCTTGAAAGCTTGAAAAAGCACTGCAAAGATTTCTCGGCCGAAAACGTTCATGCATTTTGCTTCGATTCGACAGAAGCATTAAGTGATATTGAGAAAAGACATGTTCTCAAAGGGCCACCTTTTACTAAAGAAAGTTTCGATCGTATTTTATTGGACAGTCCTTGCAGCGCTTTGGGACAAAGGCCACAAATTTTCAACCCAATCACGTTACCTCAACTCAATTCGTACATTCCTTTACAAAGGAAACTGTTTTCAACCGTAAGATGAAATTAATTCAATGCAGATTAGATTAATAAATTGTATTTTTTTGAAGTATACAATTATAGTTATGATGCTCAACATTTAATTTGAACACAGGCAGTCGAACTTCTGAAACCTGGTGGCACCTTAGTGTACAGTACTTGTTCAATCACGATAGGAGAAAATGAAAGCATTGTTGCCTGGGCATTGAAAACATATCCAGTTCTGAAACTGAAATCTTCAAAAAACAGAATGCTGTCCTTGGATTTGCCAGAATATGGGACTCCTGGATTCTTTATCGAAGGATTAACATTAGAAGAGTCCAATTCGTTAATCAGATTTGGACCTGAAAGTGAGAGCATTGGATTTTTTATAGCATCTTTTATGAAAGTGAAGACATTGTGATATTCGCAAGTATAATTTCAGATCAAGTTTTTTATTTACTTAAAAAAAAGTCAATAAAACTGGGAAAATATGCAATAAGAAGTACCTTCTCAAAACGCTTTTCACTTAAGAATAATTTCTCTTCTTACTTTCTATGTATAAAACTTATCGAGATGTTCAAACTTCTGCTTGCATTGCTTTTTCTGGATGATAACTGTCCTTTTGTTTGAGAGACTAAAAACTCACATTTCTGACTTTTACTTTTTATTTCGAAAACTTGGTCCCGAAATTTTCCGGGAAAAAAGAAACTTACGAATTTAATAAATCAAAGAGGAGTTAGATATCAAATAAAAGGTCTAATTGTTCATTACCTGCAAAGTTTTCGAGCTATAAAAAAAGTTCCTTGATACTTCCAACTTGTACACATTCAAAATTCAAAAAATTTGCAGGCAGAGTTCAATTTCCCAATTTGAACAATAGTTCTTTAAGCGACTTGCAGGGCAGTTTAATATAATTTGTAAATAGTCTTTTAAAAAATATGCGGCTTTTAAAGTATTATGATTCTTTTCCAAATTTAAGCATTTAAAAGTATTATCTAAGAAACCTGTAATAATACTATTCATAATTAAAATTTTTTCAAATGAACACTTGTATCCATCCGTCGTAATAACCAATCAGCAAATTTCTGATCACGGTTTTCATCCTGTCATTTCTTTTTCCTTGATTTCTTCATTAATTCTTCTAAGTCTTCTTCAAAGAAGGAATTTTCTTCCCTGCCTTTGCATAAAATATCACGGTATCTTGCTATCTGCAAAAATAGAAAATATTATTTTTAATCTTGGTCAACTATAAAGAAAATGCATTCACTTTTTTATCAGCTTTGGTCTTACCACTCGTAGAATTCCATTTGATACAAATTAATTCTTTAGTTGATAACCAAATTTCAATACTCCTCAAGCAGAAGAAAAATTGATAACTCAAAAATTCCATAATACATTCTATTTTCAGAGTAATTGAATTTTCTATTTCTTCAGAAGAGCAAGGCACATAAAAAGAGGAAACAACTCCCTATGATTTTAAAATCAAAATAAATTGTAACATAAGAGAAAGATAATTATCGATGAAAAAGTATATTTGAACTTATTACAGATTCTTTTAGTTCACAAGCATTTTGTATGAATTCTGTATTGTTTGCACAAATCGAACCTTCCATTGGATCAATCAAAATTCCCAATTTATTCTTATCTTTTCAAGAAATTTCTCCCCATTCGAATATCATTATTTGACTTGATATATTTCTCAGAATTAATATAAATGTTCCCTTCAATCCAACATACAGATGCCTGTAAACTTCGAAGAATGAAATTTAAATTCGTTCCTAGACTTAAAAAGTTTGATTATTAATATTATTATCTGAACCTTTCTGGTTTCCATACAGCAACTCGGAACTCAGTTTTAGAAAGTTCGCATTGTTTGTTCATCTTTTTGATTTTGGACTTCAATTATTGCTTTAAACTGATGATGAATTAAAGAATAATTTGAATTGCGAAATGATTTCCGGGACTTAAAGCAAAGTTTCAGAATTCAATTTTCTAACTGGAGTTATTGATTCAGTGCAAACATTGCATCTATCTTCCGAAAAACAAATTATATGCGTATTCTTTGAACTTAGTTTTTCTGAAACAGGGTTGCAAACCATACTTCCTTCTCCACTCGTTTCCCTACTTTTATCCGAATCATACATTGTTTCTGTGTTTCCAGAATAGGTGAAACAGACATTTTCTATTCGGATTTCAATATCGAGAACGAAAATATCCTTAGTCTGAAATAGTGCTACTTAAATTAATAATAGAATATCATGAAGAAATCGATATTAAAATTTATGAAATTAAAGTTTCCTCTTATCATGAAATGGAAATTATTCACTTACGACTTGGCAAATTCTTCTTTTTACTTTACTATCTCGTGCTCGTACATTTTTTTCTTCATTAATTGATGCAAGAGGAATGTCTTCAATACACAACCTGAAATATGTAATTTTTTATCAAATTTTTAATTTATTTAACCCCATGAAGTTTTGCAATAAACATACTGTAAAATGGTACGATAATGTTCCGATATTAAATTTTCAGTTTCAGCAAAAATATAAAATCTCGATGTTGAATACGGCTTGAGAATTCCAAATTTTGGATAAATAATAATATCGTCCAATAATAAATCTTTCCATTTCCTTTTTTCATTTTCTGCTTTCAGATTTCTTTGTTCCCAACGATAATGTAATACCATTCCACTTAAATACCAGAATATTAATTTTAATTACATAAACTAAAAATAGACTTATTTATACATATTTGGAATATATTGAGACAAAGGAAAATAATGCAACTTCTTTTTACCTAGTGTTGATTACTTCAATCATATTGTGAACTGTTTGATCCGATATTTTACTTTCTAACTCAACACAATAGTTCGCCAATTTATCTTCACAGATGTCATACTCGAATTTCGGATTTAATTTCTTAAAAAAGATTTTTTTTCAATTATGATATCTGTATTGATTTTCATTGTTTGCGATAAGAAAGAAGCTTGCCTCATTGAAAAGAATAAATTTCTCTTCATACATGATTCCGTCCCCTATAATGTCTAAGGACTGTACGGAACCGTTGTCGCTAATGATGAAGAATTTATCTACCTGAATAAAATTCTAGATTTCAAAATTCAAGAAAATACATTACTCCATATTAAGCAAAATTATTCTTGGCAGTTTGAAATTCTAAAAAATTGGTAATACATTCAAATTCAATTTTTTGGAATACGGATTGCTTTGAAATATGATTATTCAAATTTTAAATATTTTAGAATCGTAATTTATTAAAATTTGGAAACCCTCAAACTTGCATTTTCTTGAAACTAGAAATTTTCCCAAGTCGGGTGTATTCTAATCTAAATATGAAATGTTCACCAGTTAGTCTGTAAAAATAATAAAATTTAATTATTTTCTATTTATACCTGCATGCCGTAAGTTGTGGGAAAGAAATAACAGTGAAAAGTTATTTCTTCGTTAGCACGTAAAACAAAAAAAGCAGGATAAACTGCAAAAGGCGCAGTTAAAACCATATTACTATTTGCAATGTCCTGTAAATAAATTAAGCGATACATTCTTCAGAATCCGTGAAATGATTAATTAATGTTTAGAATAATTCACAAAATAAATAAATTACTTTGATATTCAATGACGACCAATCGGCTTCTGTTATTAGAAAAAATCTACCACTTCCTCCAAAATTTTTTATCGTTGTTGAATTGATTACTAATTCTCCAATAAAGCATTTTCCACATTCAAAATATGAACTTGATATCTTTTCGTTCGAAGAAGTTTCAAATTCTGAAGCTTCAGTCGTGGTAGATGACTCAATGCTTTTTATCTGAAAAACCTAGCTGAATTTAAAATTGACGAGTCATTAATCCAAAAGTCTAAAAATGAATTTCTATCGATATTTACTTCCTCATAGCCGGTCCATATATCTGATTCCACTAAAGTTGTATTTATTGAATCCATACTTGGTGTAATGGACGAATCAGATCGAAAGCAGGAATGATAAAGTGTACTGACACCTAATTTTATAATAAATCTTCACGTAACCAAAATCGAAATTCTTTCAAAAAGATTAAAATTGACAATTTGAATTTAAATTCAATAAATTATAATCCTAAATTACCTCGCAGAACAGGAGGATCCCGAAAAGCATAAACCGGTATCACAATTGGTCTTCCACCCTGAACTCTCACAACAACATTCTCTTCAGTTTGTTCCAAAAAATCACACCGGAAAACAACTATCAATTTTACCGACATTCCTGGAGCAACTGCTCCTTTTTGACTTCTCATAAATTCCAAAAATACCGAGAAATTGGATTTCTTCTGCAACTCTTCTAATTGAAGTCTCACCAGATTTAGGCTCACATTTTTTAACAAGACAACTTTCTGAAAACATTTCACAAATAAAATTATATAATGAATCCGAATAAACAATTATTTTTCAAACTTACCTTGTAGGACTTCTCCAATCCAAAGCTGTGAAACTTTAAACTGGTAGGCTCAGCTATTATTATCGTATTAACATTTTCCAAGTATGTTTTACTTTTTCTCACATGTGTATCAGAATAAGATATATGAAAGGGCCTTTTTTTGCTGATTTATTTATAATAATCAAATTAACTCAAAATATTTATAAGAAATTAGGTAGACATAAGGGTTTAAAAGAGATACGATTTAAGTACTTGGATTTTTCGCCAGCAGTCACAAGATTTATTTTCGACGAATTTGAAACAGCTTCACATTTTTTATTCTCTACAAGATCACAAAATAAATTAAATTTGGAAAAATTACGTAAATAAACGTTATACTTTATTCCGTTTTGTTTTTCATAACTGACCTACATTGTCTTTATTTATGATATCTTTCAACTGGAGTAATCCATATCTTTTTCTTATTTCCGAATCGAGACAATCAGATTCGTTTTTTAATCCGGAAATATAATTTATACTTATTCCCTGAGTTAAACTTTTTCGAGATTTCATCACTTCGATTTCTACATCTCGTATTAAATTATGCGCTTCCTTATATTTTTCAACTTCCTGAATAAATAAAATAATTCTCAAGTTTTCGAATTCTATCAACAAAAGATTTCTAATAATGCTCACATCACTCGATTTATCCAAAAGTTCCTGCCAATCCAGTCCATTGGTAAAACTAATATCAGTTTCAAATCTATACTTCCTAATTAGTTCCTTCGGCACATACTCATTTTCTCGAAATTTTCTCATTTTGAAAAACTATCATTCAAAGTCGACGGACCATTTATTTGCATCTGAATGATTCCATGTTACTTTGTACAACCTTTTCTTAACAAAATGTCACAAATACGCCCTGAAGTTTGACAAAAATGTAATGCGTGAAATTGTTTCAATGTGTCGTGTTTATTTCAAAACATCTTAATTTTTATATATAAAGGATTAGGGAGCTAATATTATTTACAGAAGGATAATTATGCTTGTAGTACCAACTAGGATTTTATATTTAAGTTTTTTATCACTCAGAACTCTAGAATATGTACACGGAGATATACTTCTTTTTTTCTAGCAACACAATACATTGGTTCTCATCGAGAAATAATTTCGATTATTTGCAATGCGCACAAAAACTGCTTGCTTGAATCTAGCTTAACGCACACTTTACTCTATTGATCTTTCTCCTTGGGAAAAATAATTAGGCACTAGTCGAATTCTCTTGCTTAACATAAAAATAAAATTCGATAGATAATAAAACTGTACACAAACTGATAAATTACATCAAATTATTAACGAGGTATACAAGTCATTCATTAACTAAAAGTAATCAACGAGAGCTTCTTCTCAAAGCTTGGCTTGCACATGCACGACAAAAATAATATTTATCGATCAGCTTGAGCCTTTAAAGAAAAAATGAAAACAGTTTCTTCTCTCCAATTATCAAAAGTTTATACTCTCTTCACAATGTTAAACTAGGTTCAAGTCAAACACCCCACCTTAATCGTGTCGTGGTTTCATACCACGATGACATTAACAATCACGAATGCAATTATACATTTTTAGTCCGGAAAATAAATCGTCAAAAATTACGAGCAAGAAATATAAAACCCTAGACTATGCGGTACAGCTCTTAAAATATGAATAGTGAACGCCTTTATAGGAGAATAGTATTAAAAGTATGATCGTTAATTCTGTTTCTCCTTCATATCGAGACATACTTCAATCTCCATAAATTAATAATAAACTTAAATACAAATTTAAGTTGATTGTAACACATCGAGACATGAATCCTGGAGCATGTGTATAATCTAATACATAGATTCAATCGGTGGTGATCGACTGCATTGTGAGTGTGTGTGTGTTTTTTTTTACGATTTCAAAGAACGTTTCATTCGAAATAGAAATCATTTAAAATGTCATTTTGCCTCCAACAAACGCACAAAATGAAAGTCGCTATATATACACAGACGATGCACACTTACTATTATGTTTGGACACCTTTTATTTAAAGTGCGATCCAATGTAGCGTGTGCTATTTATCTTCTAGCTTTTGCTCATGAGCTCTTTGAGTTCTCACTTGTCAAGTTCTAATGCAGCATACTGTTCTTCGTCAACTTCTGTCATCATGAGGTTTCCATCGGGAAGAAGTAGGACTACTCTTCTTGTACCACCTGTTAACAATAAAGATTCAATTGTGTTAATTTACCTTTAGATATGAGATTTCCAAATAGGGTGATTACTTATACAAAAATAGAGGACTAAACTATATTGAAAATGATTTAGAAATGATTTTTAAGAGAATCTTTAAAAATCTTTTAAAAAATTTTGAAAATGATTTTTAGAAGATGTTTTCACTTCATTTAAAAATTTAGGAGTTTTAAATTTAATGGCGGAATTTTGAAAATTCGAAATGCGGTATTTATATCAAATAACTTCAGGTTTACCCGCAAGGGTAAAGAAATAATTCCAGGGTGTCGATTCGGCGGACGATTTCAAATTCCTGGTCATTTTCCGGTTCTTCAAGGTCAATTTTTTCAATTTTCTCGATCAACTAGTAGTAACATTTATATTTGTCGCAAACAGATCAAGCATTGCAAAATGAATCAATTTTGAAAAAAATACTCAAATTTCCAACAAAAAAATATCATTTTTTTTACGTAAATTGGACCAGGTAAACTCATAATTAAGCAAAATCAGTTCACGATAACAAGAAAAAAAAAACGGATTTAGAGCTATAAGTTCATTTTTCAATCAAGAAGATGAATATTCAAATAAAAAGATAAATATTGAACTAGAGCAAGAAATAAAAAAAATAAATAAAAAAAATTTTAATTTTTCGTTCCATTTGCAACGAAAAATGGAGCAGTAAAATTTTTAGGTAAAAAGAAAAAAACAATTTTAAACCAAGCAAAAGAGTTTTACACTAAAACGAAGAATCTTCAACTGAAACTTTGGAAATTTCAATAGGAATAAGTTGAATTTTTAGTTTAAAAAATGACATATGACATAAATAAACCAACTTCGAACAAAGAAACGAACTTTCAACAAAAAAACTATTTTTCTACGAACAAAAAAAAACGAACTGTCGAACAAATGACTACATTTTTACACAAAATGATGAAAAATCGAATGAAATTGTAAATTTTTAACTGAAGTAGTTGAATTTTAAATCAGAAAGACTAATATTTAACTGAAATGATGATCAGTTGACTAAAATAGTTCAGTTTTTTACAAAAAATCAATTTTCAACCAAAAAATACAATTTTCAAAGAAAACGGTTGAAATCTGAACTATGAAAATAAAAATTTTCAAACAAAAATGGAATGAATAATGAATGAATGAAAATGAATAACTAGATGAATAATATTTTACCAAAAAATCGATTTTTTAAAAAAATACGTGAAGTTTCAATATTCCGAACTGAGAATCTGCAATAGCTATTCTGAAAACTATAATATTCGAATATATCATTCATTCATCAATTCCCAGTTCTTCCCAGTCATGTTTTTCAATTTTCCCGGTCAACTAGTTATACTTGTCGCAAAACGCGAGCATTAATTTTTATTCATGACGTTCATTCTAAACATCCTTTCACACAACAGATCAAACATTGCAAAATAGATCGATTTTGAAAAGAATAATCTAATTTTCAACAAAAAAATATCATTTTTTTTACAAATTTGAAACAGTTAGACTTACAATGGAAAAAATCAATTTACAATGAAAAAAAAAAACAGATTTCCAACAAAATAATACATTTTTCAACCAATGTGATGAATCCTCAAATAACATTATGAATCTTCAACCAGAACAGATAAATTTCAAAACAAAGAGATGAATTTACAACTGAAAAGATAAATATTTAACAGGAGCACTTCAATTTCGAACCATTAAGGTGAATATTCAAACAAGAAGATTAATTTCCAAATAGGAAGAATCATTTTCTGAGAAAAATATAAGGTTTTGACAAAATAGTCAAATTTCAAAGTCAGAAAATAATAATTTTTAACTAAAAATGGAACAGTAACATTTTTAGTTTAAAAAACCAATTTCGAACCAAGCATAAGTGTTTTATACTAAAAAAAAGAATCTTTAACTGAAGGAGTTGAGTTTCCAAACAGATAAATTAACTTTTACTGGATAAGATTATTTCATGAAAATTTGATTACTCTAATTTTAAATTCAAATAAATGAATGTTTAAGTAAACAAATAGATTTTCAATAGAAACTATGGGATTTTCAATTGCAATAAGTTGAATTTTCAGCTAAAAAAATTACTTATAACAAAAAAAACTATATTTCAACAAACAAAAAAAAAAAATGCCAAAGAAATGATTACATTTATGCACAAAATGATGAAGAATCAAATGAAATTGTAAATTGTCAACTGAAATAGTTGAATTTTAAACCAGAAAGACGAATGTTTATCTGAAATGATGAACATTTAACTAGAATAGTTCAATTTTTGCCAAAAAATTAATTTTCAACTAGAAAATACATTTTTTCAACAAAATAGTTAAAATTCGAACCATAAAAATAAAAATTTTCTAACAAAAAAGGAACAGTCAAATTTTTGGCTTGGAAAATTAATTTTGAACCAAACAGAAGAGTTTTCACCGAGATGAATTTACGACTAAAATAAAAAATGTTTTGCTGTATAACTTGAATTTTTAAAGAAGAATATTAACTTCCGAAGACAAATATAATTTTCTAGAAAAGAATCGATTTTCAACAAAATATGTGAAGTTTCAACGAGATAATTGAATTTTTAATTCAAAAAAACGAATTTTCACCGAAATGATGGATGTTGAACTAGAAAAGATCCATTTTTCACTAAGAATGAAACGGTTGAATTTTTAGTTCAAGTAATTGATTTTCAACCAAACTGATGAATTTTAAAGGTATTATGATGAATGTTCAGATGAAGGAATTTATTTTTGGCAAAAAATTCATTTTTGACCATAAAGATTAATTTTCTACAGAAAGGGCAAATTTTCCACGAAGTTCATTCTCAAAGAAATAGTGATTCCCAAAATAAAAGATGAACGTTCAACTAAATACTCGAACTTTCACCAAAAAAGATGAATTGATATTTAACAAAGTAGTTACGACTGCAACCAGAGGTAAATTTTGAATCGAAATAATGCAACTTCAACAAGAAAATTTGATTTTCAACGAACAAGTTTAAATTGCAAACAAGTAGTTGATTTTTTAACACAAAAAGGATGAATTTGCAATGAAGAATGTAAACTAGCTTTCTATCATAAAATTCAAGGATATTTATTCTTCGGAATACTACTTCTACTCTAAAGACTGTTTGAAATTAAGAAGAGAGAACTTCAAAATCGCGACGAATTTTGGATTGGAGGAACGATTTTTAAAAATTCCTCTCTTCAAAATCCGAATTTTAATTAGTTTAAAAAGTTCACGTTCCATGTAAAAAATTCCCTATTCCAAGTGAAATTGTACTTCTTCACTGAAACTCCCTGCCCTAAAATAAAAACTAATTATTTTCTGAAATTCCCTGTCCCAAGTCAGATACATAAAGAAAAGCAAATAAAACGTGATCAACACATTATTTTGAAAAAATGGAGATAATATTTTCTCTGTAGGTTTGGGCTATCATCAATTCGATGATCAAATTTGAGTCCGCTAAAAAAATCTCACAGAGCAACAAATTTGCAAAACGCTTTTCTTATAATGGAAAAAAGAAGAAATTCTTCCTCTAATGACGTGTAGATATATTTAAATATTTTGATATTCAGATTAAAGGAGCGTTGAATTGTTTAAATAATAAAAAAAAAAAGACATCTGTCGGATTCATAAAATGAAAGCGGTAATTTCTCGTATTTTTTCGGTAGAATTTTTGATAGTCTAGGTTGATTCAAGTAAATTCCCGGTCAATAAAATTCCCGGTTAAGTAGCCACCCTGATTAACCGTTGAAAAATATCTTACCAGGTGTAGGATCATCCGCCTGAACGACCTGCGCGACCACCTGGCCCTCCGAATCATCCTGTGCTCCTGCAACTGCAGGCGCATTAGGATCCTCCATAATCGACATGACCATCTGATTCTCCGTCGCCTCTCCTCCTTCTCCCTCCTTAACATAAAACTGGGAACCCAAATTTGCCTGGTCCGGCAAAAGCTGGGCCACAGCTTCAGCAACTGCATGGTCTAAAGTCAAAACCGATCCATCTTCTCCCTGCTGATCAGTGGTCACATAAACACACTGCTGTTCTCCATCAGCCCCTCTCGTTACCAACAACGTCTGTCCATCCTCGGCCTGTCCCGCAACTTGATAAACAACCCCATCGTCACCCGTGATAGTCACAACATTCTCCGCATCGTCCGCCTTCTTCTCCTCCTCTGTCTTGTCCGAAACTTTAACTTCTGTCGCCACTGCTGGTGTCGTCGTGGTCGAAGTAGCCATTGCAGTTTCCGTCGACGAAATCGCTTCCGTCTGAGTTGTGGGGACATTTGTCGTGACAGGAATGCTGTCATCTAAGCAAGGCAAGTCAGGTGCAGCAACGTTGGAAATACTAATTTGCTCGGATTCTGTCGTTTGAACTATAGTTCCCGTTGTGCCACCAGGACTCATTTCAACCCTCATCATTCCGGAAGCGTCGGTTAATCCTTCAAGAGAAGGAAGAACCATTTCTGCGGTGGAAACGGAAGCAGCTGACGTTGGTGTGACGTCGGACGCAGGGATGATTTGTACAGGTGTTGGAGGCGTGGATTCTGGAACTTCGGGTTCCTGTTGCTCTACAGGTTCTCCATCGGGACCAATAATTCTTCCAGTTAGAGGACATAGGGTGAACTCATTAGGCGGACTTTCAGGCTCTGCAGGAGCTACAACAGTGGAAGCAGCAGCTGCAGCTGTTGCTTCCACCGGAGGAGCTTCTGGTTCCTCCTCACTACTGCTTTCCTCAGAATTCACCTCATGAAATTCCATATGTAAACCGTCTCCCTCGGCAAGTTTGCTCTCCTTGGGTTTGAGCGCCTGGTTAGGTGTAACTGTCTCCGCAGGTTTCGGTTTCCCTCGAACTGGAGTCGTTCTGGCACCTGCTAAAAGACCACGACCAGGTGATGGTTTTACTCCAGCCTGCTCTTGTGCTTTTCGCTTGGCCATCAATAACTTTTGTTGGGGAGAAATCAGCGACTGAGGCTTACCGGGTGTTAATTTTTGGACTGGTTTTGTCTGCACAGGACTACCTTTCTGTGGCTGCTGCTTGTTTACACCGCCGGGGACAATTGAAAACTTGGGCTTCATCTGGGTGATTGGACTCAGCGTGGGAGTGGTAGTCTGGACCATACCAGGCGATCGCTTTTGAAGGACTTGTCGAGGTGCTGCTTGTCTTGAAGCTGGTGCTCGGATCGGTGAGCGAATTCCTCCCACGCTTACAATATTCGTGGGAGTAGTTTGACGGAGAGTTGGTCTAGGTAGAAGAGGACGTCCGTCCACGCCGCGTTGAACCGTTGTTAGTCCTGGACGAATACCTGGAACACGATTTTACAATTTACAGTTTTTAAATAAAGGGGAAATTAGGTTTGTACATAAAAAATGTTTCTATATTACTACGAATTAAACCAGTTTGATTCTCTGAATTTGTGATGTTTTTCGAAGAAAACATTTTACTAGCTTTCAATTCGAACTATTTTTTTAAAATTCTTTTAAATAAAAAAAATTGAAATGTGTTTTTCAACCAAGGTCAACGATTTTCACTATTTGCAATTTCCTCTTAGATGCATTTATTCGATAATATTAATACCTCGTCTGAAAAGTAAGAACATACCTTTATTAATTTACGTTAGCATTAAAAATTCATTGTTCAAATATTCAGGTCAAAATATTGGACCACTTGATAATTACTACTATAATTTTTGTTCAAAATGACGAATGAATTTCAATGAAACGGACTTAATTATGAATTAATTATCACTTTCTTCACGTGTTTGTAATAAATGCGATAATTCTTGACACAAAAAGAAAAAAATTTAGGTACAATCAAGAGGTTTTTTCATATTTTTTGAATCCGCAATACTATCCTTAAAATATAAGAAAATGTGAAATATTTATTAAAAATTGATAAATAAATATTCAAAAGCAATATTTCGCAAATTAATTCACAATATACTATCAATGAAATAATGTTTTCCCATTTTTAATTAAAAATAGTGCATAAAAAGTATGACAGCGGTGGGATTCGAACCCACGCCCTTTCGGACTGGTGCCTAAAACCAGCGCCTTAGACCACTCGGCCACGCTGCCGATGGAATTTTTACCGCTAATTGACAACGCTAACATTTTGTATAAATTTTCTACTATAAATTGAGCATGATTCGTATTCTAATACTTTTTATGACAAACTCTTTCCTCTAATTTCATTTCTAGCTTAAGCCTTACATCTTTCAATTCTGATATTGATCTATTTACTACATAAACTTCTGGTGGGAATAATATTGGATGTCCCAAAACTGAAAGAGTCAAGAAATATCTTCAAAAAAAAGCTGCAATTTATATATTTTCCAAGGAAATTTCAAGAATGTTTCAATTAAGTTCTTGAGAGTGTATTTGCCGAGAAAAGTGGCTATGTATTCCTGATTCCATGAATTTTCCAGGTTTTCCTAGTCTGCCATCGAAAGAATTCTGTGACTACTGTCTAAGAAATCCAGTCGATTCTATTCAATCTTAACACATTCCACGGGTCACAGAATAATTTACAAGCAACATTGCCTTCTAAACAATTCTCATTGAATAGAAGATGATTGGACACGCGAACACAGGTGTATGCAGTATAAGTTAAAAAAACAGCGGAAGAGTAAAAAAAGAACGGGAAAGGAACGTGGGTTAAGTATGGGAAAATAAAAATACAAAATATATGGTGCGATTGGGATGAAGAGACAGATAAGTTAGTAAAAAGTGCGTCGTCGAGGGACTGGAAGAGAAAGGGAGGGAAAAGGAGGAAATAAGAAATAACAGAAAGCAAAAAGAAAAAGGAAAGGAAGGATGGGGTGAGTGGGAAATGTTACTGGAATGTAGCGGGATTGGAGAGAAAAGATAGAGAGTTTATGAGAAGTTTGGAACAGTGGGAGGTGGAAGCGATGATAGAAACGTGGCTAGATGAGAAAGGATGAGAAAGAGTAAGGGGAAGGTTACCAAGAGGTTATAGTTGGCAGATCCAAAATGCAAAGAAGAGAAATAGGAAAGGCAGAGCAATGGGAGGAATGGTGATGTGAATAAGGAAGGAATATCTAGCAGAGAAGGATAGGAGAGTGATGAAGGAAGAAATTAAAGGATTATTAGTAGGAGATATCAAGATTAGAGGAGAGAGATGGAAGATAGTTGGAGTTTATGTGAACGGAGATATACAGGAGAAATCTGTGGCCATAAAAAAACTGATGAAAGAAAACGAAGAGGGGATTAAGCTTGTAATAGGAGGAGATTTTAATGCAAGAACAGGAGATAGAGGAGGAAGGGAATGGGGAGAAGAGCGAAGAAGAAAATACAAAGACAAGATACCTAATGGGGAAAGAAAGAATTGCCGAAGTATTCAGAGAGAATGGGATGGTTTATCATAAACGGAAATATAGAGGGGGATGAGGAATGATATACACGTTTGGGAGGTGAAAAGGGAACGGTCGCGGTAGTAGGCCACGAGGTAACAGAGAAGGTCAAGAAACTAGAGGTAGGAGATCACATAGATTCTGAAGGATGTAAAAATGGGAGGAGGAAATGTAAATGGAGAGATGGAAATAATGATAAGAGAAATAAAGAAAGTGAGGGGGAAAAAGCAAGAGAGAAGTTGGTGGGGTAGTGAACGGAAATGCATGGGATGAAGAATAAAAAGAGAAAAAGAAGGAAGTGAGAAAGGAACTAAAAACATGAAGAAAAGAAAAAAGAAGTGGGGAGGAATATAGAAGAAAAAAGAAGGAATATGCTGAGATGTGTGATAAGAAAAAAGAGGAGGAAGATAGAAGGTTTGAAGAAGAGGCGTAGGAGGCTAGAACAGAAGAAGAGGTTTGGAAAGTAGTAAATAAAGAGAGAAAAGGGGAAAAGGGTAAACCAGGATATTGAGATGGTACAATGGAAAAAGTATTTCATGAATCTGCTAGGAGGGGTAAAGAATAACGTAAGGAAGGGCGGAGGAGAAGGAAGGGAAAGAGGCGAGGAAGAGGACATAGTAAGAGAAGAAATAGTCAATGTTTTAGGAATAATGGAAGAAGGGAAAGCTCCAGGCCTGGATGAAATTCCAAGTGAAGTAAGGAAAGTGGGGGGGGGGGGGGGGACGAGAGGAAGGGGGAAGGAAAGTTTAAAAAG
>WSXT02185682.1:0-20527 GCA_011762715.2 Neuroterus valhalla | reverse complement strand
TTCATCTGTACCTAATTACGTTATAAGATAAAAATATGAGGTTGCATTTGTTAAATAGGATCTAAAAGAGATTGATTGGTTCAATTCATTTTCAAATCTGCCTTTCTATTGAAATGAACAATAGCAAAAGCATTCCGATTATGAGACACAAATACCCGAGCGCGAAGCGCGAGTCAAATATATTATCGAGCGCGAAGCGCGAGATCCTGCGGACGCGGGCAGATTTTTTTTTTTTTTGCAGCATGTAGTGGATAGAGCAGAAAAGAAGAAAGGCCGAAAGTGTACGCATTTCTCGTGGATCTCAAAGCCGCGTTTGCATCAGTGGATAGAGAAGGTTGAAGAGGCAAAGGAAGAGACAAGGGAAGAGAAGGAAGTAGGAAGAGGTTTTGTCGAGAGGGTAAGAAAGGTGTATGCAGAGACTAAAGATAACGGAAGAGGAGAAGACAAGGTTTTGGAGGAGACCTAGGTGGATAGAGGGATGAGGATAGGGTATCTGCTTAGCCCCACTCTTTTCGCGATTTTAATTGTGATATAGAGAGAAACCTAGAGGAAGTATTAGTAGAGGGTTAGGAGGGAACGAATTTGATCTACTGCGAATGCAAATGACATAGCGTTTAGAAGCTCTTAAAGGTGATGATGAAGAGGTTGGAAAGAATTTGGGACGAGAGTTGGTTGGAATTTAATGTGGAAAGTCCAAGGTTATGGTGTTTAGGAAGGGAGGTGAAAGGGATCCGGTACGGGATCGGGAGAAGGAGGGGATGGCAGTGCAGGCGGTGAAAGAGTTCTTGTACCTAAGTTTTCTATTTCAGAGGAATGGAGAAGTGTACAGTCATATAAAGAAGAGAATTGAGAGGGAACATGTTGTGATTAGGTATGTGTGAGGAATAAAAAAGAAGATGTTTGCAGATGATTTTGACAAGAGGATAGAGCTGTTCGACTTACTTGTGTATGCTATCATGCAAAGTAGAAGTGTAAAGATAGTAAGAATTTGAGGAGGTGAAAAGGGTAGATGAGAGGTATATCGAAAGGACACTGGAGTAGGCCATAAGTACACCTAATTATATTGTTCGGAAGAAGACGGGGCGAACGAGTTTAGTGATTTTTACGGGTAGCCGGGCGCGTAAGTATGAGGACAAATTTCTAGAAGAGAGTGGAAGTAAGCTAACCATAAAGTGTTGGCGAGAGAAGGGAAACAGGACAGGATATCGAAAGATGAAGGACGAGAGAAGAAGGTGTTTTAAGAAAATGTTTTGCACAGGGATGAATTAAAAAAATGAATCACCCTCCCATGGAGCTGTTACCTATTTTAAGAACAGTCCCTCAAATTTCTAATTCTTTTTCAATTTTTCCCTCAGGACTTCATTCGAGTTCGAATTTGCTATCGATCTGGTTACGACATTTGAGAATCGGCATGCTTCGAATTCCGACATGACGAGGTTGAAGGAGCGAGCATACCTGGCGTGAGGGCGAACGTCAAAACACACCTCATCATACATAGGAAACACCATAGGGAATGAACTTTTTTTATGTTTATACATATAACAATACGCCCTCTTGCACACACATCCAAATGATATGCGTATGCATGTTTAACAATGCAGGATCGCTCGTTCAAGAGATTCCTATGGGATATATGTTTACATGTATGGTGTATGGCTATGGTGTGTGGAGGAGCCAATGACTGGAATGACTTGCACTCAGTGTCGAACTGAAGATCCCTCTTGGCCTCTCACTCGTTTTCTGTCCAGGTTACCTCGCTGAGGGAGGTGCAGGCTTAATTTAATTAATTCCAACCATCTTGACAAGTGTGCTCGTACGCGCATCCAAAGAATTATTTTCATACTCATCATCTATCTCTTTTCCTTTTCTTCTTCCCTTTGCTCTCTTTCTAATTCATTCTCCTCTTAGATTTTTTCTCTCACAAGGATTGACCCTTACTGTGAACAATTTATGGAATTTTTCCTGAACAAAGTATAATAAAATATGAAAAATATAATACTAGGTCATTATACGCGCGCGCTTCACGCTTTTCGAATTCCTTATTACTTGAAGAAGATGCTAAAAAATTAGACGAATTCTTGATCGATGAGATGGATTTTCTAACGACAGAGATGAATAGTTGTATTTCTAACTCGGCAATACAAATATTTCAATAAGATCACTTTTCAACCACCAAAAACTATTTTCATCTTCTAGTTGGAAACAATGGTTTGCAAAAAAGTAGATTTTCTTGCTGTTCAAGTTGATGAATATCAACCTAAATTATTAATCTTGAAGCAAAGAATAATTTTTTTACCAAAGGAGATTTGGATTTAAAATATAAGAAAATATGATTTCATCCAAAAAAGACGAATTTTCAACGAAGTAGTTGTATTTTAACCAATAGAGATGAAACCTTTACCAAAAAAATTGCACTAATATATTTTTTGATTCTTACATCTGAAGCATAAAAAAACAGGAAGACAAATTCCTCAATAAACAGTTTCATCTTAGACCCTTGAATTCAATGTTCAACCGAAATAAATATATTTCCCCTAAAATCTATGAATTCCTCATAAAAGATTCAAATTTCAAGCAAAAAATAAATCATTTTTGAATCAAAGAAGATTTTTATTCAGGGTGTTAGATCTTAGAAAATAGCATTTATCCAAAAAGACCAGTTTTCAACGATGAATCAAGATTGAATTTATACAAGAAAAAGATGTACTCCCAAATGGAAAATGACGAACTCTTCCAACAAAAAAAATGAAATATCGAACTAGAAAAACGAGTTTTTCATACAACAGGTGTATTATTAATCCTAAATAAGATTTTTGAATCAAGATAAATAACTTTCCTCTAAAAAATAGAGAGTCGTAACAAAAGATTATAAGTCCAACTAAACAAATCGGAGTCATTCTCTTAACAAAGGAGATTTTGATTTCAAATCTTATAAAATCGAATTTAATCCGAAAAAGACAAATTTTCAACGTAGTAATTGTATTTTAACCAATAAAGATTAAATTCCTACCAAAAAAGATATCTCCGCACAAAATGACATCTAAAATATGAAAAAAAAAACAGATTGACAAATTCCTCATAAAACACTTGCATATTTACCCTTGAACTGACGAAATAGGTTTATTTCAATCAATGAAGATGAAATTCCTACGAAAAAAATATATTTGCACAAAATTAAATGCAAACTATGGAACAAGAAACAGAAAGACAAATTCCTTATGAAACAGTTGATTTTTCGACCCTTAAATTGAATGTTCAACCAAAATAATTATCCTGTTTCCCCTGAAATCTATGAATCCCTTATGAGAGATTCAAATTTAAACCGAAAAATAAATAATTTTTTTGCCGAAGAATATTTTTCTTTGTGATGTTAGATCTTAGAAAATAGCATTTATCCAAAAAGACCAGTTTTCAACGATGGATCAAGTTTAAATTATACGAAAAAATATATGTTTCTAAATAAAAAACAACGAAGAATAACGAATTCCTTTTAAAACAGTTGCATTTTTACCCTTAATTTGAATGTTTAACCGTAATGATCAATTTGCATTCAAAAATATGAATTCCTAAAGAAGATTCAAATTTCAATGTAGAAAAATTTTCTACCAAAGAAGATTTCTATTTGGGATGTGATCTTAGGAAATAGAATTTATCCAAAAAGACCAGTTTTCAAAGATAGATAAGATGAAATTCATACCAAAAAAGATATGTTTGCAAACAAAATGACGAAATTTCCATTAAAAAATAAAATATTGAACCAGAAAGACGAATTTCCCATACAACAGTTGTATTTTTTACCCTGAATACGAATGTTCAAACAAAATAATTAATTTTCCTCTACAAAATACGAATTTGTTACAAAAGATTCAAGTTTCAACTGAGAGAGAATGATTTTTCTATCAAAGAAAACTTTGATTCAGGATTTCAAATCCAAAACAGTTAAACGCACAACCCTAAAAATTGAGATTTCTTCAAAAAAATAGGAATTTCTAAACAAAAACGACGTTTCATCCGAAATATGAAATTTCCAGACCAGAAAAAAGAAATTCCTGTAAAAGAATTATATTTACAACCTTAATGTACGTATGGTCAACCGAGAAAATTCAATTTTTCTACCAAATAGTACCTATTAATTTCCACAAAAAAATAAAGAATTAGAAGAAAAAATTCATAAAAAATTTCAAATCAAGAGATTACTTTTCAACCATAAATGAGTGACTTGAATTTTTAGTCCACAACCTTTATTTTTAACCAGAGAAAAACAAATTCTTCAAGAAATAGTAAGATTTCCGAGCACATCTATTAGATTGATTAAATATCAATTCAAATAATGAAACTTAAAAGAGATTATTTTCCTCCATAGGAAGATTTCAATTTAAAATCACAAAATAATTGAATTTTACCACGAAAATATAAATTTTTCATAGAGCTTTTCAATATTCAAGTCCAACAGATTAATTTTCAATCAAACAGTTGCATTTTCCAGTGAAACATTCAAATTTTCAATAAAATCGTTCAATTCTCAAAGAAACGAATGCATTTCCACCAAACAGTTAAATTGCTCTTGATAGAGGATACAATTCTTCTACAAAAAAAATTAATTTCCAAATTAAAGAAGAAACACAAAATGGTTAAATGTTACATCAAAAAAATTGTTTAGTTCAAAAAGACGAAAAATCACATTTAAATCATTGAATTGCCAAGCAAAAAAGAAGAATTTGGAAGGAAACAATTCAATTTATTTTCTGAAAAAAATGGCTTCTTAACTGGATTATTGAAAATTAAATGTGAGAACTCAGGTATTTACCCATGGGAGATAGGAAAAAAGTTATGCAGCAAAAATTGTTTCATTCGCAGAAATTGAATACAAATAAAAAATCCATTTTGTGGTCAAGCGGTACGGAATATAAGAAAAAGGTTCGAGAATAAATAATTTCACTTTAGGAAGATCTCCCATTTTGGTTTTCAACATTTTTTTACACGGCACGTAGTTTTTCTTTTTTTTTTTTGGATAAAAAGAACTCCTAAGAGAAAAAAATCGATTTTGTTGCCTAAATATACGAGGAAGGGAAAAAATGTGAACTAACAAAATCGTTTACTTTTTAAAGATCTTAATTTTCTTTTGTAAGACGTGCGATCTATTGGGACTTATTTATTTCAATATTAATGCTCATTATGATTGTATTACCAAAAAAAATATTAAAGTAATCATTAAAAATAAAATGTATGCTTTGTTTTGCATCACCTGAACAAGCAGTCCCAGGTTGAGATACATGAATTGATTTTGAATGAAAATTCATGTCTTATTTAAAAATTACTGTATTTTCAATGCCTACATTATTCTATTTCATATTGAATTCAAATTAAAAAATTAATTTCTGTTACTTTGTTCCAATCTTAAAAAAGATAGAAATTACCTGCTTTAATATAAAGGTTTTAATATGAAATACCTAACCCTATCAAGATTTTTTTCCTTTTTTCTTTATATATTTCGGTTAAGAATAAATTTTTCCCAAACTCCAATATCTAGTTGATAAGTTCTTATATTCTGGTACAAGATTTTCTAGTTTCCTAATGCAAAAATATTTATCTCAGTCATCTATAGCAAGTTTTTCCAAAGTTATAAAAATTGTATTAAAATAAGAGAATTTCAAGAAGAAATGAAAAACGAAGAGGTAGAGCATTTGGGGCGCAGGGTGGTGGGGGGGAGTATGCACGATGCTGCGGAAACTTCGAAAATTGATTGATGAGATAAAAGAATGAGGAGGACGAAAAAATTGTGCGGAGGGCAGGAGAGGATGGTGGAATGATGCACGTAGGAAGAGTACAGACAGGTTAAAGGAGAGCATGAAAAAATGGATAAAAGCAGGAATGGAGAAAAGAAGAAATGTAGAAAAGGAAACCGAACAAGAAGAAAAAATATCACGGGACAATGTTGAGTGGAAAAATAAAAGGGGGGAAGAGATGGTACAGGGAGAATGTCAAGCGGGTAGTGAAGGAGGGTAGGAAATAGCAATTCCTGAAGAGGAGAATAGGTGGTAGGAAGGGTATAAGTAAAGAAATGAGTATGCAGGAGTAAACGGTGTATTCGAAAATAGGTTGTTGAGAGGCGCAGGAAACACCAAAAAGATAGAAGGTAAAAGAAAGAAGGATGGTCGTGGGACCATGCATAATAGAGGAGGTTTCAGTAGGAAAGGGGTGAGTCAATCGTAGAGCGAAAAATAAAGGCTACAGGTGAAGATGGCGTGGAAATGAATGCTCTGAAATACGATAGAAGGATGATAAGGGGAAAGATGTCAAGTATTTTCCATCAGGTATATAGATGTTAAGGGTGGTCAGAGAAATGTAACAGAAGGTCAGGAATACAATTATTAGAGAAATGAGAGGAAAAAAGGGAAGTTGAATATGGATATACCACATTTATTTTAGGAGGATGCAAAGTCTACGCAAAAGAGCTTAGCTAGAGGATCAAAGGACAGGTGGTCCATGAAAGAGAGAGCGAGAGAGAGAGAGGGGGGGAG
This sequence comes from Neuroterus valhalla, assembly GCA_011762715.2. Classification (NCBI taxonomy): domain Eukaryota; kingdom Metazoa; phylum Arthropoda; class Insecta; order Hymenoptera; family Cynipidae; genus Neuroterus; species Neuroterus valhalla. Next base: position 14,006 of record WSXT02185682.1, on the reverse strand, counting down.
GGGGTGAGATCGGAGTTGAGAAAGAGTTGATAGAGAGAATAGAGGAATAATTTGTGGAGACAGAGATAATAAATTACGTAACGTACTTGAAGGGTGGTGGGAGGGGTCTACCCTAATGAGAAAAGCGTGAATTGGAATTCAAACGAAACGCCGAGTGAATGATGAGATGAGTGTTTGATATGGGGAGAGGAAAGTTAGGGACGGTTAAAGGATTCGAGTGTTAAAGTTTGGAGTGTGTTCGGTTTTGAGGCATGGAGTGGAAATCTGAGGATGGGAAGAGTATAATTAACTGTAAAGTCTGCATGAGAGATTTCTTATATGGGTGATGGAGGAAGGACAGAGATCTCCAGGTTGTATGCTTAGGGGAAGAATAGGTTGAGGTGAAATGGTTGTCAAACTGCGAAGATCCTGGAATTTGAAAGGGAAACTAAGAAGCAGAGTGGGGAGCAGGATCACTCAAGTGTGTGTCAAGTAGATCATCAATAAAGAGAGAAAAGGGTAACATGGAACATTCAAAAAAGAAGAAGTTCAGATGCGAAAGAAAGGTTTGGTGTGGTATGTAACTGTCAGATAAGGAATAGCAGGGGAGGAAATATGGGATGAAATGTCGAGGCCAAGATATACCAGCTGGTATGAGATGGTTTCGGGAGAGGGTGACCAGGAATATAGTAGGAAGATATGAAAGAAAAGCACATAGAATAGACTAGTGAGATTCAGAATGTGGAAGGGGTAAGAGTATGTGGATGTTGTATGAAAATCTGATGAAAATCTGTGTAGAGTATGATGGTATAGGCATCAGTCATATAATTGGATGTGTTAAAGAGGTGTTCATGTGGTAAAGAAGGAGAAGAAAGTATATGAAGGAATAAAAAAAGGAGAAAAATGGAACAGACTTATGAGATACAGATAGAGAGAAGAGGCAAGAGTATGTAGATATTGGATAAATGAAGATCAAGGTATAAAGAAGATATAGAAGAAGAGCAAAATGGTATGAACTTGTGAAATTTAGAAAAGGAGAGATGGTGAGAATATGTTGATATTGAATAAATGAAGATGAAAATCTGTGAAGAGTATGTAGGTACAGGCATCAGTCATATGATTGGATGTGTTGAAGAGGTGTTCATGTGGTAAAGAAGGAGAAGAAAGTATATAGAGGAATAAATATAGAAGATACAAAAGGAGAGAAAATGGAACAGACGTATGAGATTCAGATAGAGAGAGGAGGTTGGAGTATGTAGATATTGGATAAATGGAGATGAACATATTAAGAAGATATAAAAGAAGAGCAAATTGTATAAGCTTGTAAAATTTAGAAAAGGAGAGAAGGTGAGAATATGTTGATATTGACTGAATGAAGAAGAAAATCTGTGAAGAGTATGTACATAGGTACAAGTGGAAGTCAAAATCGGATTTGTTAGAGAAGTGTGCATATGATGAAGGAGGAGGAAAGAGTTTGGAAGAGAGAACAAAATGAATTTTTAATGGAAATAATCATTGTGAGGAATGTGTAAATAGACTGGAAGAAAGGGGGGAAATGCATGGTTAGAGAAAATCAGGGAAAGTTAGAGGAGATAAAGAAAAGTCAAAAATTATTCCTGAACGAGGAGAAAATGAAACTAGAGTTGCAAGGAAATGGGGAGTTTAAAGTCTGTTGAAAATAAAAGTAAGAATATCCCATTTAGCAAAAAAAAGGAAAGAAAACTCCTGATCGTGGAACTATTGGTATTGCACACCTTCCCAAGTGTAAAAGGTCCAAAAAAGTAGTAAAAAGTCAATCTCGAAGAGGCTCATCCAGTTTGAAAGCGCAGTATATTGTTCAACTGACACGAGTCTTTGCGAAGGAAAAATGAGGAGCCAAAAATCTGGGCAGTGCCGGCTTGTTGACACTTGGCCCCTGGGCCGCTAAATCGCTTGAAGAGTTGAGAGTTAAGCGCTCACAGCCTAAACGTCTCTCCCCTGGAGAGCGAGAGAAGTTTCACAGTTCCCTCTGAAAGTGAATGAAAAAAAAAAATTACCAGTGACCACAGGAAAGATTTGGGAAGAGGGAGAGAGAAGAAAAAAATAAATAAAGAAAGAGAAGGTAGAAAGAAAATGTGAAGGAGACGAGCTGGAATAAAGGATGCAAATGTTCGCGCCGACCATCAAAATCTAATTAACCGGCGAAAGAAGCATCCCAGAAGAGGAAATAAAAATAAAAAAAGATTGGGAGAGGAAAAAGAGAGGAGACCCTGAAGAGATGGTTTAACTTTTAACAGTTCGAAGGTGTCGGAGACCGGTACGGTTCGTTTATGCATATAGGTGCCCTAAAAAAAAATCATAGTTTGACCCTCTCTCTTACTCTCTTGGGGTAAGAAGGCCCAGAGCAAAGAAATCTCTATAGCAAACGTCGTTACCAACCGAGTTTATGTTTTTCTCTGTATATAACAACCCGCAGCATGAAATTCTCTGGTGTTCTAACGGGCGCTCAGACAGAAAGTTAACTTATTTCTTATTTCATTCCAAGAGGAACAAAAAGTGAGAGCTGAGTCAGTAAAAAAGTGTTAAGTCGTTACTACTTGTGTATTCTTTTCTTGGTGTAGAAGGAATAAGAGGAAGGAAGATTTCATAATATTTTGCAGTATCAAAGTGATGAGGTTTCTCAAAAAATTTATGATGGTTACCAAAAAGGAGAATCTAACTTCAGAAATGAGAGAAATTATTGAAAGAAGGTGACAAACATCTACAGGTAAAGAGATCTGTGGTGTGAAAAAATTTGTCAGTTCTATGTCTCCCTACTACCTTCTCATTTTCCTTTTATAACTGTACTTCTCTAAACACCATTTGAAAATAATTCACTTCTCTTTCCACTGCAACATAAATTCAAAAATAACTCTTGAAACATTTCAAATTTCGTAATTAAAAGTAAAATCTTGGAAACTCCTCAACGATTTTTGGAATTTTACGAGATACCTTTCCGAGCATTTATATCTTTGGAAATCTTCTTACAGTGCTTTGGGATGTCGTTGTTCTTAGTGAAATTTCATCATTTCTTGGAATTATTACAATTTTTTTAGAAATTTTGGGATATTTTTTGGACAGTAGTAGAATCTTTTTTGATCTTTAAACTTTTGAAACTTCTGTGAATTTCAACACATATTATGTTCTCCCGGAAACCTTCAAGAATACTTTAACATTTTCACAATATCTTGAGATCTCTCAAAATCCTTCGAATTGCTTAAGAAACCTGTTGAAACCCATTTGAATCCACTCCAATTTTTTCAGGAACAACTGAATTCTCGTAAACTTTATAAAATCTTCGAAAATCCTCAAAAGCTTCTGAGATGTATTAGAATTCAATAAAATCCTTGGGATTTCTTGAAAACCTTCGAAATTCTCCGAATCTCTAAAAATCCCCTGGAATCTTGCGAAATTTGCAAAAATCATAGAAAATTCTGGAAAACATACGAAATAGATTGAAATTCCCTAAAAGCCATTTTGATCCTTCAGAATCTCTCATCAGTCCTTTGGAATTTTGTACAAGTCTTTGAAATCTCTAAGAAACTCTCATATTCTTTGGGAAATATTCATCATTTTTGGGAATTATAGGAAATTCCTCGCTTAATTCTTGAATCTTCCATAATCATCTATCATTGAAAAATTTCCAGAACTTTAAAACCATTGAAAGTCTTTAAAGAACTCTCAGAATCACTGAAAATCTGTCACGATTCCTCATCTTTGAATCCTTTCCAAAATTTTACAAATCGTTCCAAATTTCAGAAGTTCTTCAGAAACTTTAAGAACCCTCCAAAATTATTTGAAAATCTTGGAATCTCGCAAAATTTTTGCAGAATTTTCGATAATCTCGGGAATCTCTGAGAATCTTCCGAAATCTGTGAGAGTCCTTAGGAACCATCAAAATACTTGTAAATCTCTTCGAATTTCTCAAAATTTTGTAAGGTACTCTCAAAAATTGTGAAAGTATGGGAAAATAAAAATACAAGACATATGGTGAGATTGGGATGAAGAGACAGAAAAATAGTAAAAAGTGTGGTGTCGGGGGGCTGGAAGAGAAAGAAAGGAAAGAGGGGTGATAAAAAATAGTAGAAAACAAAAAGTGAGGGGAAAGGAAGGAAGGGGGAAACGGAAAATATGTTACTAGAATGTAGTAGTATTGGAGAAAAACGATAGATAATTTATGAGAAATTCGTAACAATGAGAGGTGATAGTGATGATGGAAACGTGGTTAGAAGAAAAGGGATAGGAAAGAGTAAGGGGAAGGTTACCAAGAGGTCACAGCTGGCAGTGCTAAAATGCAAATAGGAGGAATAGGAAAGTCAGATCAATGGGGAAAATGGTGATGAGGATAAGGAAAAAATATCTAGCAGAGAAATATAGGAGAGTGATGAAGGAAGAAATTGAAGGATTATTGGTAGAAGAGATAAAGATGTGAGGAGAGAGATGAAAGATAGTGGGAATGTATGTGAATGGAGATATGCAGGAGAAATCTAAGGAGATAAGAGAACTGATGAAACAAAATAAAAAGGGGATTAGGCCTGTAATAGGGGAAGATTTTAATGTAGGAACAGGAGATAGAGGAGAAAATGAATGGGGAGAAGAGCAGAAAAGAAAATGCAGAGACGAGCTACTAAATGCGGAAGGTAAGAAATCGTTAAATGGCTTAGAAGAAATGGGATTGTCTTTCGTAAGCGGAAATAAAGAGGGCGGTGAGAGAGGTGAATTTGCACGTTTGGGAGGTGTAAAGGGAACGGCCATTGACTATGTCCTAGAAGACGACGAGTTAACAGAGAAGGTCAAGAAACTAGAGGTGAGAGAATATATAGATTCTAATCACTTTCTATAAATGATGACGTTAGAGGATGATAAGAGTACTAAGAATACGGTTGAAAGGAAAATATAGGTGGGAAGAATAGGGAGAGAAGATTGGTTCATTGAAGGAAAAGAGTAATCAAAAGAGAAGTTGAAGGATGTGAAAATTGGAGAAGAAAACGTAAATGGAGAGATGGGAATAATAATAGGAGAAATAAGAATAGTGTTAGAGGAAACGAGCAAGAATGAAGTTAGTGGGGAAAGGATTGAAATGAATGGGATGAGGAATGTAAAGAGATGAAGAAGGCAGTAAAAAACTAAGAAGGCGGAGGAAAGGAAAAAGTATTGGAGATGAATATAGAAGAAAAAAGAAGGAATATGCTGAGAAATGTGATAAGAAAAAAGAAGAGGGAGATAGGAGGTTTGAAGAAGAGGCAAAGTAATCTGAAACCGAAGAAGAGCTCTAGAAAGTCGTAATTAAAGAGAGACAAAGAAGGAAAAGGGTAAACTAGGATATTGAAATGGTAGAATGGAAAAAGAATCTTATGGATCTGCTAGGAGGAGGAGAGAATAAAGTTATGATCGGTGTAAGAGAGGGAGAGGAGAGGGTTAAGGAAGGGCCGAGGAAGGGGCCATAACAAGAGTAGAAATAATCAATTCTAAGGGATGATGAAAGAGAGGAAAGCTTCAGGTCCGGATGAAATTTCAAATGAAGTATGGAAATAAGGGGGGAATGAATAGAAGGATTGGTTAATGTGCCACCAGAGTAGACGGGGTTTAGAGAAGGAACGGGGGTAATGGACAACATACACGTTGCGAATTATACAATAAATTAGGACGAATAAAAGGAAAAGGGAGGAATGATAGTTATGTTCGTAGACCTGAAAGATAGGAGAAGATGAAGAGGGAATGGCGAGTCTAATTACAGGGTTAGAGATATACTCAGATGGGAAGAAATTGAAATCGAATGCAGGAAAGACAGAGATAATGAGGTTCAGAAAAGGAGGGGAAGAAAAAAGTATGAGCTGGGAGATCGAAGGAGAGAATATAAAAGAATTAAAAGAGTTCAAATATTTGGGATACACCTTGCAAGCAAATGGCGATCATAATGCACATATTAGAGAAAGAAAAAGAAAAGCGGCAGGGGTAATGATGCAGGTATAAGGAATAGGAAAAAGAAGACTCAAGAAAGATTGGAAAAGAAGAATGTTGTTGTTTGATACCCTTGTGTGGACGGTTTCAGGATATGGAGTAGAAATATGGGTATAGAAGGAAGGGGAAGAGTTGGAAATGTTGCAGGAACAATAGGTGACATGGACTATAGGAGTAGATGGGAGGACACCTCGGTACATGGTAAGAGAGAAAACGCAAAGAGATAAAGTAAGTATTAGAGGAGGAAAAACGTCCTGGAAATTTGGAGAAAGACTAAGAGAGGGAAAGGGATGGGAGTAAGCGGAAGCATTTCTGAAGGAGTTGGAAGAAAGAAAAGGAAGGGCGATTTCGTTAACGGAATGAGAAGAAGAAAGGAGTTCCTTATATATAGACATATAGGAGGGGAAACTGGAGTAAATTTTGGAAAATTAGAAGAATAGATAAGGAAAGTCGATCAACAGAAAGATGGGGAAGGATAAAGGAATCGAAATACAATCAATAGTATAAGACTATAGAAAAGGAAGGACTACCAATGTATGTGGAAAAGGGATGGGATGGGAAGAAATGGACAATAATAGCATGATTTAGATTGGGGAACGAGGTCCAGTAAGAGATGAATTAGGAAGGAAAGGAGTAGAAGAAGTGCAGATTATGTGGATGTACGAGAGGAATGGAAGATGAAGGAAGGATGGAAGATGGTGGATCCTGGGGGAAGGGAGGAGGAAAGGGGGAGGAGTAGATTAAGGAATTTGAGGAAGCTAAAGGAGCGAATGAGATTCAATGAAAGAATGATTGTGAAAATAAAAAGTTGGTGGTGCAAGAGGAGTGGAAGAAAAAGGGAACGGAAGTTAAAGAGTAAAAACTCTTCACAATTTTTTGAAGTAGTTGGAAATCTATAAAATCATCTCGAATCTCTCAAAATCCTCTTTACTCCCTAAAGATCGGTTGGAATACCTTCCAATTCTTCGAAATTCTATCTAAGGGATTTTTCTATATACTAATCAAATTCCCGAATTCCCTTAAAATTCCGTTAACTGCTTTGTTGACACAATTGATTGACTTGGTCAAACTGAGGCTGATTATAGAGTTGTACAATGTACATATATATCGTGCGAGGTAAGCACCGCCTGCTCGCACTTTTTGCACGCCTGACAAGGGAGTTAAGAACGAGCATGCTGGTAATGATAATAAGATGATGATAAAAAGAAAAAAGGAAGGGGCACGCCGGAATCAGAGCCATGAACTAATCCGGCTGTAGATCTGATCTCGCATCAATAACCTTAATAAACCAACAACCACTCATGCTCGGATAACACGCGGACATGCTCGATGCTCGTGGATCTCCCTGGAGGTTCTTTCGCCCCAGGCGACTAGCACAATGCCCGCTCGCGATTGGCATTTAACATTTTAACCCATAGGCCCTTTTTCCTCACTCCACCTACAATCCCTCTCAAAAGATGAGGTCAAGATATTCTTTCCTCATTTTTTGTTGTTCTTGTTGTCCTTTATTCAGTTTCATCCTAATAAGATAAATGTAAGGAAGCAACACCTTCAGCAAATTAAACAAACGAAGATTGAACAGTTTCCTGAATACTTAGATCCAAAGGAAGGATCTTGTTCGGAATTTATATATGGCTAGAGTTTATGGACTTCCGAAAGTCCGTGGGAAAAACAATCTTCTGGGTCTAGTTTGAGGCAGTTCAGAATATTCGCAATATTGAAAATAAAAGTATAAACTCAATATGTACAGGAGCGAGACAAGTTCGGCATGGAAGATAAACATTGACGTTGCGATACCAAACAAATATATATAGATGCACATTTCCGTAACTGAAGAGTAGATATAGTAATAGTGCAAGAATTACATAAAGTCGATGTGAATGAAGTTAAATTGATAATTGCGCACGCAACGATTTTCAAGTAGGGATGAACAGGTCCAAGGAACCAAGAATCGGCAGTCGAGGAAGCCGGAGGGTTTACGCAAATCAGTCAGTGCCAAGCAACTATCGTGGGATCACGTTTGGCATTTGACGAGGCTATCTACTATAGAATTCGCGAAGCTTAGGTCAGCGGTAGGAACCGTTTTTATTGGAACTCAATATTAGAGAGATACTGAAGGAAAAGTAAAACTTTTATTTGAAATTAACGTGCAATAAAATTGTTTTTTTTTAACTTTCATCGACGTCTCTCCACACTAGTCGATCATCGTCCGTCAGATGCAAAGGTTGGTGCTGGTGAGCTTCGCGCCCATCCTTGAGTAACCCATTCTTATGGGAACCTAAGGATGCCAATACCATCAGCCTTTGGAATTCTGAGCGACGGGTGACGATCTAGAAGTGAGTGTATCCAGAGGTGGGTGGATCGATTGGTGCTGGTCAAGAGTCCTTTTTGTACTTGAGGTCACGAGTGCCTGAGCAACCCGCTTCCATGCGGGAACCCATGCATTTGGACCTAAAATTGTGATATCTTTTCGCTTAGGACTAGCGCTTGCACCTTTCGATTGCGCCATACACTCAATCCTGTAAGTTTGGACAAGGGAATCAGCACTCCTATGGATCCTATTGGAGTCCCAAAATGGAAGCTTGGTTCTCTCATCCAAATTTAGGCGTCAATGAGAGGTAGTTGATTTGGCTTATCTTTTTGAGACTCGAGAGAAGGTGGAATTGTTTCCCTACTCGAAATCCTGAGATCTCACGTAAAATAACTATCAATAGGAAAGAGAGACAACATTCTCTGCGCAACATCGCACTCATGGTTGTCAGAGAATCAGGTCTCTTTTAAAATTAAATTTAACGTCGATTCCGTATCTCTCAATATCATGGGGGAACCAGGGGCGTCTTAATTATTTTCGGTGATAAGAATTCAGCGGGGTTTATACGTGAATCAGCTTTCGCTTCTGTGATCCTCTCCCTCTGTTTTGGCTAAGACAAAATAAGAAACAAATATGCATACTGCACAGTTCGAGGCCCTGATAGACCCTGAATTCACCCGAAACTCTATTTCTAGGGAATCCTTGTTCCAAAACTATTTCCAGTTGAAGGGATTAAGGGTGGAAAAGTCTGAGGACGGGTCCGGTTTGAACTGGGAACCTATTACTGTTGATCGGGTCTCTTTTCTGCTTTTCGTGAATAATAAAGTAATTCGTTTCAGGTTTGTTGTCCTATCAGGTTTGGAACCGACGTGTATACTCGGTACCAATTTCCTGACGAGGATAGAGTAAAAATCGACCAATCCTAAAATCTACGGGCTGTCCCATCAGAAGGATAGCTCGAAACGAGTTTTACTTTTCGAAAATAACGTAAAAAACAAGGGGAGAGTCAATATAAAATCTTTGAGTTCAGGTTTATCAGCGTTTGAATAGCAGTTTTTATCTGCAGATAGAAGAATAATGTTACAAGTTGTAGTTCTGTAAATTTTTCTACATTTTGCATAGATAAATTTTTCAACAGTATCCTAAATCAATAATTCAAGATCTTCTGAGTTTTTGCCTACTAGCCTTTTTTTGTTCAATGTTGAAATGTTAAAAACATGTTCCGTCCGTCGACGCCGGACCTCATCAGTTTATCAAAAGTGTATTTCTGTTGATAAATTTTATGTTAAACTATGGATATTCATTATTTAAACGGATTGACGAAGATTTTCTTACCGTGAAATTGGGGACAAAATTTGTTTGTATTCATATGTGTGTGGACAGTATTCGTTGAATTTTTTTTTGTTTTCAAATATAGAAGAGGGCCAAGGGTTTTTTCATATTGTTTAATTTTCGTGGGCCGTAAACTCTGGGATCATGGGGATACTAACAATCTATTCTCTTTTCCATGTTACCTATATTTATTAGCTGTTTATTCCTAGGTTAGTATACAGAGATAATGTGTTACACGAGAGCCGTCATTCATGAATATATTTGAAAGAGTATCTCTGTCTCTGATGTTTGGTGTTTAACAATGGATATTTTATGTTGTTGTAATTATCACATTTGATCATGTTTTATCTGATCGTATCTGATAATACATCATTTCATAAGACATTGTTTCTTTAACTAATATAAAAAGTATATAAAAAGATTCGTAGTATCTTTACTGTTTTATTTAAAATACAATCCAAGGTTTTCAGTGAAAAAGGAAAAGCCAAAAATTTATCAGCATTTGTAATTTGTAGATTCAATTGAATAGTCAGTCGTAAATATGTTCTCTTATATGTTTTTCTGTTGTTCTTTTTGTTTTTCCAATATAGATGCCTTCACAACCTTTACAATTGATGACATAGATTATATTGGATTTCCGCATTTTTTTAATGGGTCTTTACCAGTGTTGAAACAAATAAAACTATCTTTGTTTGATACGGAAACCAGCTTTATATCGGTATTTTTGCAGATTTTAATTATTGTCTTTTTAGGTGTCTTTTTTACCGAATGAATATATTACAATAATTTTTTACTGGAAATCCAATTTTGTGTGTTTTTTTTAACTTTGAGCGATTATAGTGCACCTCAAGTCTGTTATCTCAATTTTGCCGACGAATACATGCAGTTTTCTGGTCGGAAATTATTCTCGATACCTTCCCTAATCATTTTCAGTTAGATTTGAACAAATTACTCGAGCCAATTAAATTTGTTAGCAGTTTTTTAAACGATTCCTTGAATATTCTATTGATTTACTTTTTTAAATAATATTTTCTTGTATCATCCATGATAATAACAATAAATAATAATATTAATGTTATTCATACGGTAAATACTATCATGAATAATATAATACGAAAATAATTATATATCCAGTATACTATATAATTACCTTAATCTGTATTTTAGGCAATATTTACAATTATTTAATAAATATATTTTCCAAATTATTCGTGATATTTCTGTCCAGTTTGACTATTCATTAAGTAGCAAGTCAAGTGAGAGGGACTGTAAATAATATTTGTTTGTGTGTACATACATTATATAGATGATATATTATGAAAAACAGTATATTATTTATACACGAAAGAGGTGCATTAGCGGATATATAAAATGGAATAAAATTTCTCAATTTCCTAGTAAAATCATAAAAAAACACAGAACTAAAAATGTTGACTATCAAACTTTCGCACAGCTCGTAGCAAATTATCTTCATAATGTGCATCTGACTTTTTCAGATTGCTTCTTCCCCATAACTTATTGAAGTCGGAATGCACAGATTCGATTGATTGATCCGTGTAGTACCCCAGTTCTCGCTGTTTTATTTTACAAAAATTACGTAATTTTTGCAAGATAATAGTGTGAGGGATTATAATCCTTCTCACTTGACTTGCTACTCAATAAATAATCAAATTAGACAGAAATATCACGATCAATTTAGAAATGAGATTTATTAAATAATTGTAAATATCGCCTAAAATACAGATTTTGGTAATTATATAGTATATTGGATATATAATTATTTTCGTATTATATTATTCATGATAGTATTCACCATATAAATAACAATAATAATATTATTTATTGTTATTATCATGAATAATACAAGAAAATATTATTTGAAAAAGTAAATCAATGAAATATTCACGAAATCGTTTAAAAAACTGCTAAAAAATTAAATTGGCTCGAGTAATTTGTTCAAATCTAACTAAAAATAAGTAGGGGAGGTGTCGAGAATGATTCCCGACCAGGAAACTGGATGTATTCGTCAGCAAAAATGAAATAACAGACTTTAGGTGCACTATGATCGCTTAGAGTTCGAAAAAACACACAAAAATCGAAAAAAAACGCGATTTTCTGAGGGGATTTTTTTATCCCTGCTGGAACGTACTCAGGAAAGTGCCTGGAATATACATCCCGTAAGAAAATCTCATGTGCCTTTTAGGTCGGATTACGGACACGTTCAAGCCCACCGTGGGTAAATTGAATATTGTAATTGTATTTGTTAAGCTTACTATGTAGGTCTGATATTTTATTTTAAAAATTTTTCATTACTAGATCAGCTTTAGCCGAAGAAATAGGCGAACTCATTCGGACTCCTTTTATATGTCTATAGAATTGACCATTATGTACGAAATGAGCATTGTTTAGGCAGAAATCCAACAATCTGATGAAAACATCTTTTCTCAGGTTTGTTTGTTCTTTTATTTCATGCCATTTTAGTTTGACATTTGCTGAGGCTAGATTGATTGAAATACTTGTGTATAAAGAAGTGACATCAAATGACACTAACTCATAGTTGTGAGAAATTTCCTCAATTTTTTTGATGTTTTCTATTAAATGATAACTGTTCTTAACGGTTATTTTTGTTCGGCCTAGGTGTGTGCCATTTGTAATCTTTTATATATTTTCCTGTAGGTACTATTATCTATGTTTTTAAGTTTTTCTTCTTTTATAATCAGATTGTTCAATTCTCTTGTTATTTTGTTTGTCGGATCTTTTTTAACTTCTATGTATGTGTTAGTATCATTTGACGTGACCTCACATTTGTTCAAACTTAAAAAATATAACACATTTTCCGGTATATTAATATGTGTTAGATTCCTTAACTACTTTGGATTGTGTTTTTCACAATGGAAACTGTAGTATTTTGTTTTTATCGAATCAAATTTCTGTGATGATATTTTGATGATGTTTTTAACATACTTCTCTATGAAAATGTTTTATGTTCTTTTGTATTCCTGTATAGTTTTAGTATCTATGGTTGTTTTTATCTGATTATCTAATTTAAGTTTTTGTTTCTCCTAAATTTTATTTTCTGAGTTAGGGTCTATGATCTTATTATTGAGTATGTTAACTTTAAATCTCAAGCAGTTTTTTCTGTAGATATTGTTGGATATTTGAAATCTGAATTTTATGTTTGCAGGACAATTAATAATGTGTGGTGTGAGGAATCTGTTTTTTCTACATCTTAATAAGAACCTAAGTCGTTTTTTTAAGTCTTCAATACTAATACTCAGCTTCCTCCGATTTCTTAGTGATTTGATGTTTCTGTTGTCTCCGTCTTCTTTCCTGATGTTTTGGAAAAATCCCTCTCCAGTTATACCTTTTGATATCATATTCTGGCAATTCAATACATATAATTTGGTGTTGAGGTTTTGGCTAGATTTTGTGATTCAATAATTCAAGATCTCCTGAGTTTTTGCCAACTAGCCTTTTATTTCTTCAATGTTAAAATGTTAAAAATATGTTTCGTCCGTCGACGCTGCACCTCATCAGTTTATCAAACTTGTATTTCTGTTGATAAATTTCAATGTTACACCATGAATATTCATAATTTAAATGGATTGACGAAGACGATTGAAGATGGTCCTATATCAAGAAAGTTTCTGTTTTACCTCTTGAGGAATTCAAAGGATACATTTTGGGACACTTCGAAGGATACAAGACATATTTCTAATCTATTGAATCTTACTATAAACAGATCTTTGGAACCCTACCGAGGCTGCTTTTGTACATCATTACATAAGGTTATAATAAATATTATCGATATAATTTAAGTAAAAAGTATTGCTCCTTTAATGAGTGATTGTTCAGGAAATCACCTTTTCAAAAAAATAAAAAATCCCCAATGAAGACATTCGGAAGACGATCCCAATGGTCCTTATGTATTCAAATAGGACTTTTAGTTTGTTAATTGCAGATAACACAAATTTCAAATCCATGGCATATAGCAAACTTCAGGGTCCTAATAATTTTGGGCAGTCGGAAATAACAGCTTTAGTTCAATCGTAAGCTGGAAATTCCAAAAATTTCACCAATCCTCCGACCATCACGAGCAGCGAAGACAATACACTCTTAGACGTTCCAACATCCAGCGTTGAAGCATTTTTTGGTAAGCATCTGCTTTTCCAACTCAAAAACTGTATTACATTTCTGTGAGTGAAAATACTCAGGAGACATCTCCAAAACATAATTGCTAGGATACAAACTGTATCCTTATCTTCTGGGTGAAACTTGGTTGACGGAAGGCGTTTATTATCAATGTTTGATAAACGGCATTTTAATACATACCCGTGTGGAAATTGCCAAATTTTTGCCTACTTACGAGTTTGGCCCCAACTTGGAAAATTATTTCATGGCTACA
>WSXT02185671.1:6548-20528 GCA_011762715.2 Neuroterus valhalla | reverse complement strand
CAATTTTTCTGCTACGTACATTGTTACCATTACTTATTACTCTCTTTCCTTTTTTTTTATTTTCTTAAAATTTAAAAAATTTGCATATGTTGTATTATTGTGGAGGAGGAGAAGGTGTTTTTGATGAAATCAAAACATAGAGAAGCAGATCGAGAGGGTAGGATACTTCTGAAATGGATAGGAGAAGCAGGGTGATTAATTTGTAATGGGCATTCAAAAGGGGACGAAGATGATGAAATAGCATTCACAGGGAAAGGAGAGACCGTAATAGACTACATTCTAGCATAAGAAAGAGTGAGAAACTTAATGGTGGGAATGACAGTGGGTAATGAGATAGGCCCTGAGCACTTCCCGGTAATAGCTCAAAAAACCAGTTACCGTACGATTGCTGAAGTAAAGCAGCGTTTGGCGCGGTTAGTACTTGGATGGGTGACTGTCCGGGAATATTGCGTGCTGTTGGCATGTTGGCGGAAGACTGGTGTCTTCCGTGTATTCAAAGCAACCAAATACTACTCTTAACGAGTTACGCTTAGCCCGAAATGGATTATGGCCTAATGGTACAAAAAAAAGAGGTTATAGACATTCCAGACGTGAGGAGGGAGGAGTAAACGTAAAAAGGAAACCATGGGTCGCTGGGGGAGTGGAAAGTTGACAAAGATCGGAGAAACTATGAAGAAGTAGAATCTAAGAGGTATAGAAGAACAAGGAGTAGACGAGATCATAGAACGAATGAAGGGGGTGATCGATAAGGTAGAAGAGTCAGCAGACCAAAAGAGGACGGGGACATAGTAAGGAAAGTTTGGTGGGATCAGAAATGTAAGAAATGTAAAGAGGAAATAAAGGAGAGTGGAAGAAAATGGAGAAGAGGGGAGATGAGTTTTTAGGACTACAATCGAAGAAAACGAGAGTATGAGGGGATGTTAAACGAAGAAAGGCAGAAGGGAAAGGTAAGATATATGGAGGAAATATAGAAAGCAGTAAAGGACGGAAAGACATTGGATGTAATAAATGGGGAAAGAGAAAGAAGGAAGGAAGTGAATGAGCGTATAAAAATAAGTGAATGTGCGGAGTACTTCAAAAGACTATGAGGAGAGGAAAAAAAAGGTTAGAGAAAAAGAGAAGAAGGTAATAGAGAAAGAAAGGGGGAACAGGATCAGTGATTCCGCAAATCGTAAAAGGAGAGGGTACACAGGTAGAGGATTATAGAGGTATCACTCTTATGTCGATAGGGTATAAGATCTATGCGGAAGTCCTCAAGAACAGGTAGAGAGTCAGGTAGATGAGAAAGGATGTATTCCGCACAACCAGACGTGCTTCAGAGAAGGAATGGGAACGAATGATAACATTCACTATTCAAGCTGTCCAGTGAATAGGCACTTGGGGCGGAGGAGAGGAAAACTTGTGACCTTGTTCGTAGACTTCAAAGCAGCGTTCGAATCAGCGAAGAGGAGGGTGTTGTGGCAAGAAATGAAAGAAAGCGGAATAGATGAGGGGCTGATTGGAGGGATGAAAGAAATATATGTGGGGAAAAGATTCAGAGTAAGGACAGGGATAGAGAAAGGAGGAATTTCGAACAGGGAGAGGACTCAGACAAGGTTGCCCGTTGACCCCGCAGAGAACGGAAGAGGATTTGATTTGATGTTGAAAGGGTTAGGAGAGTACTTAATAGGAAAGGATTTAACGGTAAACGTTAGTAAGACAAAGATGATGTGCTTCAGGAATGGAAGGAAGAAAACAGAGTACAAGTGGAAGTTTAACGGAGAAACGATTGAACTAGTGGGAGGATTCTGTTACATAGGGCACTGGTTTGGAGCAGGGGGACATAGGGAAGAGGAGGTTTAGGGATGATTGGAGGATGAGAACATGAATGTTTGATGTGTTAGTGTGGGCAGTCGTTGAGCAGTCGGAAGAACTGGGTAGAATACAAATGGTAGTTTGGAAAGTGATGAGAGCATGGAAGTTTAAAAAGAACCTGAAGAGGGGAGAGGAAAGAAAAATCGCACAAGCGTGCATAAAGGAGATTAGGTTTAGAGAGAGGAGAGGCAATGCATGAGGCTCAAAATGGGAAGGAGAGAGACAGTTAGTTACAGGTGGATGGTTAAATGGGAGAGGGAATCAAAACGTGTAGATACTGGATGGGCGAAGAAGAGAAAATGTGTAGAATGTGTTAGAGGTGTGTTCTGGAGAGAGGGAGGAAGGCAGAAGTGTGAGAGATTGTGGGAGAGGAATATGTATTGCATGAAAGTGGTCAGAGAGCAGAATGGATGAGGAGACTGTAAGAACTAGGGGAAGAAAAAACCAAGGGTTTGTCCGGATGAAAGGACGTTAGAGAAATAACGTAAAAAGTCGAGAAATCTATGAAATTGAGGGATGGTAATAGGAAACGGAAGCCCTGGAAGCTCGATCATGCGAACTTTGTATCTAAATAATATCGATTAGCCGAGAAAGTAGTTTTTAAGCGTTATACTGCAGTGAGAATAAGAAATCTAAGGCACCCATGTAACCTATCGCCCGTAAAAAGGAAGAGAATAAATAGCAGAATAAATAAATAGATTTTCCTTCTTCACACAATTTTTGTCTCATCATTTTTTTCGTATCTTGCATAATTTAATCAAAAAAATTCAATTTTTAGTTTTCCATTCTTTTTGTGTGACCAAAATTTGGATTTTCGATTATTGAAAAAAATACAGAAAGTTGTTATAATTAATATTAAAGGCCTTCCAAAAGGAACGTTTTTCTTGTCCTGTTTTCGTTCATGTCGTGCGTTGTTTGGTTTCACATTTTAATTTTTGTTTGCATTTTACGATTTTTGAAAAGCTATAACATTTTTATAAAAAAAAGTCATACGAATCAATCGTTTCTCTTTCCGAGTTCTACAAAGAGCCGTACGTAGAATTTTGAATAAAAAAAAATGGTCTCCAAAATTTTGAAAATGCTATCACTTTTTAAATTTTGATCAAAAACAGCTGGCTAACGAACTTGACCCTAAGCTTCAGACACTTAAAGAGTGTACCAATACCACCTACTAATACCACCTTTCATAGAAATGTAAAATTTTATAGGTTTACAGCGTTTTCGAAATTTGTTCTGGTTGTTCTGAGTCGTCTACATAATTTCTGGCTTCTTTGTGCTTATGTAAATAGGAGCACCGCTTTTGGTCTCAATGAATCAGCAAAGGTATAAGTAAGTCCCTTATGTAAGATATCCCTAACTGGATTAAGTGAGCAATACATTGCAAATTGAAAGTCCACTTTGATCAAAGTTCATTAGTTCCGCATATAAACTTTGATTCATATGTTAGTCTTTTCCCCAACTTAAATTCCATATTCAAACCTTATTTTTTAGGAATGAAGAGTGATAGAACAGTTGTACTATTGGTACATAGCATGTGCAGAAAGCGTTATTAAAAGCGAAGAGTTGAAGAGATGAGTGTAAGGTATACAATTAAAATATTATTCAAGGCAAACGTTAAGAGAATTAATAAAATGATGAACTTATTTATTTCTTTTCTGGAAATAGAATCAAATAAAAACAAAATTGCAAGAGACATTTTAAACCTCTTCTTCATTTTATTAGAATTAATTTTCAATAATTCGTTTTTACAATCCTTGTTTACTTGTCAGGAGATGTTCATTTAGCTGTCAACCAGTCGAGCAAAACAGATATTCTTTTTCTTCATCTCACTTTTTACTTATTAGTGTACGCAAATAACATCTACTGATATTGAATAACTCAAATACTGTCCAGCTGACTGATAGATGGATTTTCTCATAAAATCTGAGAATATTTGAGATTTAATAGTTATTATTTCGTTTCCAATCTCCATTTTTATGGAATTCAAAATTGATCTCTCAATTATTATTGACAGTAAGTTGAGAAATTTTTCAGTTAGAATTCTCATTAAACAGTATGGGAGAGTGGCCATCGCTAGTTCAATGCAGGCAGTGGGTATTTTTATACGCTTTCATTTAACTCCATCTCGGTGTCTATCTATCTGTCGCTGCAGAATGGTACAAATTTTCATGCGTACTTTTTACCTATTTATAGATAGGTTTGAACACTGAAACTTTGCATACATAATATTCGCACCTGACATTTTAGTTTTCCATTACTTTTTCATGTAAATAAACATTGTATCATATAGAATTCGTTGATTTAAGAAAACAGAATAGTATCTGAAATGACTCACAGATGGCTTACCGCCGCGAAAGATATAAAAAATTTAAGCAGCGTTGAGACGAAACACGGGTCGCACTGTTTCATTTCTTATAGAGATGAATGAAAGGGAATGGTTTCTGATTGGTGGCAGGACTTCGCTGTAAATGAAGCGATAAGCCTGTCGATAAGAAAGGGCTCTAGCGTAGACAAAACATCCTTGCGAAAGGTGGATGCTTGTATGAAAGAGGTTATGAATATATATATATATATATTGAAAGAAGTTGACATCTATTGCATAGTAATGCTTTTATGTTTTATTTTAAGTCATATTTTATTACGGTGGGTAGGAAAAATCTAAGTTTTTAAAAAATGTTATATTTCACTTATATTTGAAAGTTCTGAATCCTAATGTTGATTTTCATTCCACTTATCGATTACATACTTGTAAAATTGGAATTAACCATCAATATTATTTGCACTTAATATTTTGTCTTTATAATTCTGAAACGCGAAAATTACAATATTTGTACATACAACTATTCAATTGAATGTTATTACAACAGTTTTACGTTGATTTCTAACTATACAAATTCATAATTATCAATGAAACTAAAAAGATTGAAATAAATAAAATTTTTTTTAAAGTAAAAAAAAATTGAAAAATGCGCTTTCATTTTAATTACAATCTGAAAAATACATAATAAAAGGAAAAACAAACATAATAATAAATAAAAAAAATTCATTTCAGTTATAGTCTATAAAATTACTAATTTTAAATATATTGAACATTTCCTCAACATAAAATATCAATAAAAGCGTAAGGCATCTTGACAAATACTCTATCCTGTCGCCTCACGCTTTTATTGATATTTTATGCTGAGGAAATGTTCAATATATTTGAAATTAGTAATTTTATAGACTATAACAGAAATGAATTTATTTATTTATTTTTTTTTTGTTTTGTTTCTTTTATTTATTCCTGCGTCGGCATTTCCATGTGATACGGTAAAAGCTACTTTTCGCGACCCATGAAAATATCAAGGCTCCGAAACAGCGTCGACCATTGGAGGGGGAAAAATGTCTCAACTTTACCTGAAGGATCTCTAAACATAGCTAGCGAACTGTTTCTATTTAGATATAGTTGGTTGGGGCGGCCGAGTTCTGATGGACCAAATTTGGTATGACGTTTGTGATCGATGAAACCTATTGGGAAAGTGAACTTCTACGCATTTTCAGATAATGCGATTCACGAATTAATTCATGTCGTTATTTCGGGCAAAAAAAGTAACCAATAGTAACCTTTTGATAGAATAAGTAACTTTTTAGTAACCACGGATGAAAAAAGTAACCAAGTTACTGAAAAGTAACCCGTTCCGAGCCCTGCTCCTACAGAATCATACATTCTTCATGTAGCTTTCACAGAATTTGAGAGGATTCCACACATTTCTGAGAATTGACGAGTATTTCAAGAAATTTTACAGAATTCTTGAAGTATTCATGAGAATTTCCCAGATATCCACAGGATTCCACAATAATTCAAGAGAATTACACAGATTTTCGGGAAATTCTATCAAACTAAGGAGACTCTTACGGGATTCAACAATATTTATGAGCCTTCTACAGAGGTCAAGAGAATTCTATAGTTTTTGAGCAAATCCTCAAGAATGAAGGAGACTCTTTCCATGATTTAACAGTATCAATCGGCCTTTTTCAGAATCCAAGAGAAATCTATATATTCCTTGATGATTTCACGAGAATTTGAAATAACTTTACAAATTCTTTAATTTTTCTTTAGAATGAGAGACTTCTACAGAATTTTACAGTCTTTATGAGGCTTTTACAGGCTTCTAGAGAATTCCGCACATTCATGAAAATTTTGAAAGAATTTAACAGATTTCTACATATTTTTCCGAAAATTCACAAGCAGTTGACAGATTTCTAGAGAACGCCACAAGAAATCGAAAGGATTCCACAAATTTTCGGAAAATTCTCTCAAACCGAATAGATCCATGCCGAATTCAATAGTATTTTTGAGCCTTCTACAGATATTAAGGAAATTCTAGAGATTTGAAGCAAATTCTGTGGAATTGAGAAGACTATCTTCATGATTCTACAGTGTTTGAGAGCCTTCTACAAAATCTAACAGAATCTTACAAATTTCTGAAGAATTCAAAATAACTTTACAGAGATTTGAGGAAGTTTATGGGGTTCCAGAGACGTCTACAAAATTAAGCAGTATCCACGAGTCTTTTACAGAATTTAGAGAATCCCACATATTTCTACAGAACTTCTCAAGAATCAAGAATAATGCTACAGATCTTTGGAAAATTCTTCAGAATTCAAGAGACATCTATAGATTTTTACAGTATACACGAGCGAAATTTCGAAAAGTTTCCAGAATTTGAGACTTCTTCCTAATTTTACAGTCTACGAGCTCTCCGCAGATTTCTAGAGAATTCGACATGAATTCCTAAGATTTCTACGAAAATTTACGAGTGTTTCACTGATTTTTGGAAAGTTCTCTGAAACTGAAGGGACTACTATAGAATATAGCAGAATCCATGAGCCTCTCACAGGATTAAAGAGAACTCTACAGCGTTGCAGAGAATCCCACAAGAATTCAAAATAATTCTACAGATTTTCAAAAAACTCTTCAAATTTCGAGAAGCTCCTAAAGAATACTGCAGCCTCCACGATCCTTTTCATAGAATTCGAGAGGATTTAACATATTGAAAGAGAACTTTAGGAGAATTTGCGAGTATTTCAAGGGTTTCCAGGGAATTATCTAAGAATCCATAAGAACTTTACAGAATTCTACAGGTTTTTAGAAGTGTTCGAGAAAATTTCACAGATCTTTAGAAAATTCTTCAGTCTTCACGAGCCTTTACCAGGATTCGAGAGAATTCCACATATTCCAGGAGAATTCTAGAAGAATTGACGAATGTTTACACAATTCTCGGGGATTCATCTTAAATTCACGAGGATTTTACAGATTTTGAGAGAATTCTACAAGAATTTCAGGGAATTCCTAGGATTTTCAGGAAATCCTCTCAAAGTGATGGGGCTCTCACAGTTTCCTACAGACTTTACGAGCTTTTTACAGAAATTGAAAGGTTACTTGAGAATTAGAGGAGGATTTACGAGTATTTCAGAGGTTTCTAGAGAGTTTCACGAAAATTCATAAAAATCTCACAGATCCCTAGAAACTTATACAAGAATTCAAGGAAATCCCACAGACTTTCGGAGAATTCTCTGAAACTGAAGGGACATAATTCAACAGCATTTACGATTCTTCTACGGAATCTGAGGGAATTCTATAGATTTCCAGAAAATCCTAGAGAATTTGAGAGTATTTCACATATTTCTAGAAACTCAAGAGGATCTGACAGATTTCCAAAGAATTTCAAAAGAATTGAAAATGGAACTATATATTTTCGATAAACTTCCGACTTTGAGAGATTTCTGCAAAATTCAGCAGTATTACCGAGCTTTTTACGCTTTTGTTGAGTACATGAATCGGAAGTTTTGGGAAATGATATTTTTCCCAATTTTTGTATAACGCTAAAGTGTGAAACTGCACCAGCCATTCACAACCTACTGCAAAAGTACACGAATCAGAAATCAGACGAACTGAACTTGTTTACGTACACATTATATCGACCGTATAACGCGTGCTTCTGATTGGTTGATCTTTATTGTTAATAACTTGATAATTATCAACTTTGCAGAAAAACTTTGTTATTATTTTCGAATCCATTTTTCTTATGGAATTCAAAGATATAAAAACGTATTTTGAATACTGTTAGTGTTGGAATTGCGCTTCGCGCATATACATGCATATAACACCCACGGGCATTAGCCTGAAGAGGGCGCAAGTCCTTACTCGTGACTCTACGACATCAGTCTTCGTAGTTCGTTACCGAACGTGACATCGTCGGATATTTTGAATAAATTGCTTATGTGTGTAACTGATAGTTGTTTCACTGTGTTCCACCTGGATTAACTTAATAAATACCGGGAAACCCTGCATAATACAATTATTATTCTGTCAGCTAACGATGCACCAATAGCAAATGATATAATAGAATTTTATTGGAACTTGAATTTCAACTATTTTTTCAAGTTCAGTTAAAATGCTAACGTTATCCACTTCAAAATTATTCAGTGCGTAATTCTGCAATCGTCCATTTTGACATCTTTCCTTTTAAGGTCATTATTCCAAAGCCTACCTTATTATTTAAAGAATTCGAAAACGCAGTTTTGGAGGCGTAAATAATAAAAAACAGGAGCGTTTCAAATTGAAGACATCTTATGAAAATGTTTGTTGATCAAATTTTTATATAAATTGAATATTGATTTGGAAATTTGTACTTCAGTTCGAACGTTAAAAGTTGAACAGTAGTTGATGTTAAAAGACAATTCTGAATCTGTTCAAAACAGTACAATTCACAGATTCCAGGGTTAAAAATTGGAACGTTTCAATTTGAAAGCCTTACAAGTTAAATACTTGCGAATGTCTAAATGCAAACGTGCAATCTGTTTGTTTTTTTAAACGTATCAATCCTTGCATTTCACACTGTGATTTTAGAATCCATGTGTTTCGTTGAAAATTCGTTGTTTTGATAAAAATGGATTATCTTGGTTAAAAATCAACCTTTTTTGTAAAACCCTCAACGATGTTGTAGATAATTCAACAATTATGGTGAAAAGTTATCTTTTTGTCGAATCAAATTCTTTTTGATTTTAAATTCGTATCTTTTTTGGTTGAAATGTCACCGATAATATTCTTCGTTGGGAATTAACTTGTTTTGCTTAACAATTCAAAATCTTGGCAGGAAACTGAACGCGTTTGTTAAGAACTCATCCTTCTGAGCAACGATTAGTCATTTAGGTTGAAAACTGATCCCTCATTGAAAATATATGGAATTGTTTTGTTGCAAATTCCCTTTCTTTGTTTTTATATCTTCGTTATGTTTCAACTGAAAATTGTATTATTCCATTCCAGGTGAAAAATGTATTCCCTAAAAAATTGTTCTCATATGTTTTAATATTATTTTGTTCTAGTTAAGGGTTCAACTATGTAACTTGTTGAAAATTTTTTATTCTGGTTTCAGTTTTATTATTTGAGTTCAAAATTCATCTCTGATCAAGTTTTTACATTCAAAATGTAACTCGTTTACTTTTGAGAGAGTATATATAGAGTAGATACAATGAAAAAGTATATTTTCAATCAAGATGAATTTTTCATTTAGAAAGACGGAATTCTAGTAAAATTCTTGAATTCCCGACCTGAAAAGATGAGTTTCACAAAATACACTTCTTCTCCTTTATTCATAATGTGTCCTCTAGGAGTTTACATAACTTCCGTTCCTCCACATACAACATTTTTAATCAATTTCCTTTTTTTCCTCTTAGCCTATCTTATTTCCTAATATATACATATAAAATTCCTAACATAACGCAACGTCACATGGTGACTGAAAGACGACGAGCGAGCGAGTGAACGAAGAGTGATCGAGTGTTTGAGCGTTTTTGACGATTTGAGCGTACGAGCGAGAGAGAAAGAGAGCAGCCTCATCTTATTTACCTCAATTCTGCTTATTCTTACTGTACAATTTTATCTGCCGTAATTTTCCGTGTGACTTCCGTTTCCTCTATCTTCCACCTTAACCTTTTCCTTTACACAATAATTCTTCCATTGTATCTCATTCGCTCCTCTATCTTCCTCCAATTCCCTTATCCACTCCTCCCCAAGAATCCTTACCACGTTTTCTTGTTAGCTTCCTTTACCTTCCATTCTTCTCATATATTTTTCCCATACATGTTTCCATGTTTCTCTTTCCCGTTTACATATTCTGCACTTTCTTTTCTCCCTTTCTTTCCAATACATCGCTCCCCTGACCTCATTCTCCAATCAAAATCTTGCTATCCCTTTCCATTTCTTTTCTCCCCAACCCTCCTCTAAATACTTTGATAGTCCTTCCTTTTTTATCATCTTATACCATTTACTGTATTTTGATTCCTTTCTCCTTCTCCATCTTTCTATTATTGAATCTTTTTCTTCTAACTCTTCAAAGTT
Organism: Neuroterus valhalla; assembly: GCA_011762715.2. Taxonomy (NCBI): domain Eukaryota; kingdom Metazoa; phylum Arthropoda; class Insecta; order Hymenoptera; family Cynipidae; genus Neuroterus; species Neuroterus valhalla. The sequence continues at coordinate 10,291 of WSXT02185671.1, read as the reverse complement.
TACTCAAATTTCCTCTCCTGTATGTCTATCTGTAAGGAACTCCCTCCTTTCTTCTTCCCATTTCTTCAGCTCAATCACCCTCCCTCTTGTTTCTCCCACCTCCTGCAGATATTCTTTCGCTTACTTCCCTCCCTTTTCCTTCTTAGCTTTTCTTCAAATTTCCATGCCCTCTTACCTGCTCTGATACTTAATTTATTCCTTTGCGTTTCCTCTCTCACCATATATCCAGGTGTTTTCCAATCCACTCCTAGAGTCCATCTCACATATCGTTCTTGTAACCTTTCCTAAAACCGGTCATATCGGTGTATCCCTGTCGATTTTTTATTCTTTCTCTTATATGTGCCTTATGATCTCCATTTGCCCGCAAGATGTATCCCAAACATTCGATCTCTTTAACTCCTTCTATCTTCACCTTCTTCCATCTCCCAGTCCATACTTTTTTTCTTCCCCATCCTTCTTTAAACCACACTATCTTCGTCTTTCCTACATTCAATGTCAATTTCTTCTCATCTAAGTATTTTTCCAACCCTGTAATTGGACCCGCCATTCCCTCTTCATCTTCTGCCATCATTACTATATCATCTGCGTATGCTAGTGTATATATCTTTAATCTTCCCATCTAAACACCTCCCCAACCTTTGCAGCTCATTGCTCCTCCAAGACTGAGATCAAGATATTAAATAAAAGCGGGCTCAGAGGACACCCTTGTCTTACTCCTCTCACCAACTAGAAACTATCGCCTCCTTGTTCGGCTACTTGGACCCTACTTTTTGTCTCACAGAGCATTTCTGAAACTCTCTTTATTAGACCTTCCATTATACCTTTTTCTACATTAACCTGTTTTATCACTTCTCGATCCAGAGAATCGAGCGCCACTTTTAGATCTACGTACATAGCTATCATTCCTCCCTCCTCCTTTTTAATCTTCCTATCTATTATATAATTTACAACTTATATGTTGTCCATTGCCCCCATCTATTTTCTAAACTCCGCCCCATTTGGTGGCACTATCTCTTTTTCCTCAACTTCTTTCTTTAATCTCTCCGATAATACCGTAAGACATAACTCGTTCAAGGTTGGCATCAGCTTCACTCCTCTATAATCCTTGACCTCCTATCCTTTGCCTCTTTTCAATATCGGAACCACTACCCCCTCTTTCCACATCTCTGGCCAACACTCTCCTCCCCATACCTTATTGCACATTGCCCATGCTTTCTCCTCTTTCATTATTCCTAAAACATGAATTATTTCTCCTCTCGCTATATGCTCTTTCTCGTCTCTTTCGCCTTTCCTTACTTTATCCTCTACCCCTCCTAGCAAATCCGTCAAATGAATTTTCCATTCTAACATCTCAATATCCTGGTTTACCCTTTCTTTCTATTTATTTACTACTTTCCAACCCTCTTCTTCTGACCTAGCTTTCTCCGCCTCTTCTTCAAAACTCCTATTTTCCTCCTCTTTTTTCTGATCACACATCTCAGTATGTTTCTTCTTTTTCCCTCTATATTCTTCTCCACTACTTTTTCCTTTCCTCCATCTCCTTGGTTCTTTTCTCACTTACTTCTTATCCTCTTTACATTTCATATCCCATCCATTTCCTTTCTCTCCCACACTAACTCTAGTATTGTTTCTTAAGTTGCTATGCTCACGTCCTTTTTATATTTACGGTACTTATCCATGTTTTTTTTATGAAAAAAATATTAAAAAGATACAGAAAACTCATCCGTGGAGTCACCTGTCCTTAAAATTGATTTCTGAGTCAGTTGGCCTCGAGTTTCTTTTGATTGAGTGTAGTTGCTACTAATATTTTGCCATGCTGCCATTATTTGGAGGAAAAATTGCCAACTCCAAGTCATCGATTCTCCATTCACCTATACTTTCTGCATCATATCTTTTATTACTTGCAACTTCCTCAGTCAGTGTGTACATCCATTTATTAATATTTTGGAATTGAATATCGCTATCATTTTCTGAATTTCTTTAGAGAGACTGAAGTGGATCAATACACAGACCTAGGTTTCAAAATGCTGGTACAAGAATCTATTAAAATGACGTCTGTGTAAATCACGTATCTGTCATTTGCAGATTCATGAATTTATAACTGAATCGATTTGCTCCTACGTCCATCGGTCATTTTCTTGAACAGTTTTGAATCTGCCATATAGTGCAATAACCATTCCAGGCAAAGTCATATTGAATGGGGTTTCCTCTTTTTGAATGAGACCATCTTTTTTGAGGTTAGACTCCCATATTTCACACGATTTTTGAAATTTTGTAAGTTACAACAGATTTGAAGAAGGCCACTTGATTCCTGGTTCTATTTGACTTCTATAAGAAGTAATGGCTTTCGCGGCCTGTGTGTCAGACAAAAAAATAATAACGAGTAAAATTACGGTTGCCAACACTCAGGGTTTCACCCGGAGACTCAGGGTTTCGAGTAACGTTTCCGGGTCTCCGGGTTTATAGTCCATCTCTCCGGGTTAAATACGAAATTGGGTCCAAATCAAATTTTGATGCAGATTTCTGTCCCAACTTCTTGCAGAAATGGTTGGAACTATAGGAATAAGAAAGAGAAATAAAATTGGTCAATCAAACGAATTACAGCTGATATGCATTGCATATTTGGCGTGAGTGTTTCTGCGTAATCATGGACTACGCAGATCAGAAAAGACAAGCCGACAATACATGAAAAACGTGTCTGTGTGCTTTCGCAAGAGACACGATATTCAATAAATTGTCGGCTCGTTGTTTCGGAGAGTCTCAAATTCAGCTTGATCTGCAATGGGTTACGATTTTTCGAAGCAACAATGAGTTCAAGGAGTTGGCCAGAATTGTGGGAAAATTTTGATCCATCCCCATCAGCGATGCATAGGTAGAAGAGATTTTTTCCATAATAGGGACTGTTTGGACAAATTTGAGCAATCGTATGACTGTTGATATGGTAAAAGCTGAATCAGAGATCAAATTAAATTTTGGCATGAGTTGCGACGAATTTGAAAAATTCATTTCACTGCCAGAAGATACTTAACTATACCACTATTCCCTTACACACACTACCACTACCTCACTAGTAAGGGGGACCTACAGCTTAAGGTGGGTTTCGAACCACCAAGAACACCAGCTCCAAGTACTTCGAGTAACCTTTTTCTCAATAGGCACCGGCACCACGGCTCTCCGGAGATTAACACTCCCTTGCTAGGCAAATGTTCACCGCGTGGGCCGCTGAAGCTCTTCCAGATTGCAAGGCGAATATCGAACCCACAACCAACCGGTGAAGGTCCAAAGATCATGCCTCAGCCCCCACGACCAACTGACCACCCTGACTTAACTTGTAAGAAAAGCCATATCTCAAGAAGAATATTCTTGGTGGAAACCAAATGAGGCGAAGGATACAAATTATTCAATCAAATATTCAATATATAATTTGAGAATTCAAATTATTAAATTCCATCTTTTTCACAGAAAAAGAAAGAATGATCCTTGTCAAGCGAGCGGGTCGAGAGATGGATAATGGAATAATCTACATACAGTTTTTAAGCAATACAAAAAAACTGTGGTCACTGGTCACATAAAATAATTTTAAAAAGCAAATCGTAGGATTTCACGATGAATATAATGAATATTATTATTTGTGCTCTGTATTTTCATTCGACAATTTGAAGCCCCCCTCCCCCCCCCCCCCCCCCCAACCCCGCCCCCCCCCACACCCGCAGCAGGGAGCCGCTCCCCATAGTACAATAAAG
>WSXT02185660.1:0-20530 GCA_011762715.2 Neuroterus valhalla | reverse complement strand
ATTTAAAATACAAAATAGAAAATGGCATTTTGCATTTCAAATACCTATTTGAAATAGATTCATTTGAAATAGTTACCGTGTTTCATAATCGCGAGTGTGCTGTGAAATTTGAGGACTTGCGTCAATTCCGAGATATTGGAAACAAAGTATTCAACGTATTCGAAAATTTCAATTTTTTTAAATAATGCCACGTATCGTGTATACATCGCTCTAGAGGAAATTCTTAGTAGATCAACAATTGACGGGCAATTTGACAGGCCTATTCCTTCTCATGATACTGTGCAGAGGATCTTCAATCAGTATCAAAAACATGGCTGTATAAACGCTGAACATAATAAAGAAAATATGGTACGGACTGGTAAAAATTTACATCCACTACTTCCATCAAGTAAAAAGGTTTATCTTTATGTATTAATGTATTTTCTCCTAAATCTAGGAGCATCCTACGAGCATCGAGGGAATTCCGTTTTGACTAAGGCGATATAGATGGAAATTTGTGCTGCAGTCGAATTGGATAAACACTCAACGAGCAGACAAATTGCCAAAGACCACGGAGTGTCAAATTCATCCGTTCTGAGGACTTTGAAAAGTAATGGTTATAAGCCGTATAAGGTGAGAAACGGGAAGATTTTGGTTCAAGAAGATGAAGAATTCAGGTTTAATATCTGCATAGAGCTATTGAATCGATTTGATCAGGAGCTAACATTAACAAGGCGCCTCTTATGGACAGATAAAAGTACTTTCGTTCTCGATGGCAAGAGAAATTTCCAACAGATGAGAACTTGGTCTAGGAAAAATCCTCACACCTTGATGCCTACACATTCTCAGTATCCAATGAAGGTCAATGTCTGGTGTGGAATGATCGACGATAAACTTATTGGGCCTTTCGTTATCAAAGGAAACTTGACTTCACAGAAGTACATGGAACAAGTTGATCCAGCACTCGAAGATGCTTTTGAAGGACAAGCTGAAGAAGTGTGTTTTGGGCCTGGAGACTTATTAAAGCGCTGGAAATATTATTTTTGGAAATAAAACCCATTGATGTAATTCCTAAAGTTTCATGGTATTTATTAGTTTTATTTCTGTTCTGGAAGAAAATTATTTGCTTCCAAAAAGGATAGTCTTCGAGGGTTTCACTTAATATTTGAAGGTCGTTTCCAAGTTCATTGACCAGCCGCGAACGAGATCCTCCGCCCTTTAAATTGAGCTTGTACTTTTCTCCGCCATTACTGGTTTTCGTTTGAATAACGTTTAAGAAAATACGATTAAAGTACAGAATTGATTTGTAAGACGTCTTACTTGATGAATTAACTGTCCTTATGCGAATGAGCTAATGCTTCATGTGTCTTATAAGTAATAAAAATAGCGTGATTATATCTCTATTAGCAAATCTGGTGGAAACATGATGGAGCTGGACCTCATACAGCGCATTGCGTTAGAGATCTGCTAAACTTCCTATTTAATGGCCGTCGGATTGGAAAGTTTAGTCCTCCAATTGCGTGGTCTGCAAGATCGCCAGAACTTACACAACTAGATTTCTTCCTATGGGGATATATGAAATCGCAATTATACCAATTTGAGCGTATCGTAAACATCCAGATACTGAAAGAAATGATCTTGGATGTAGCTAGGCAGGTTTCATCAGAAGTTCTACGAAGAGTTACGACTGAAGAAGTCCTGACTCGTTTGCGTATCTGCTTATTAAATGACGGCGATCTATTTGAATATGAACTTTGGTGAAGAAATGATTTTTAGACCAATATCAGGGAAATATATATCACCCGCCTTTTTCAAGGCCATTAACTGTATATAACTCAGGCATTATTTATTTTATTTAGACATGGAACATCCCAGTGGACACCAGGACGTCTTAATGACGCACTCAGGACGTACTTCTAGGTCTTGAAATTTTGGGTCATCAAGATATCCTTTGGGTGGTTTCATGCCTTTAGAATAGCCTAAGGACACCCCCAGGATGTCTATAGGACACTGACCTATTTTATACTAATATTTGTTGTATGACGAATACATAAATTGAGAACCTCGGAAAATCCATGTAATTTGTCAGCGTGGTCAGTCGCTCAAGTTCCCGAAGGACCTACGGTAACAAGCCGAAGATTTTACGAAGTTCGAAACAACTAGTTTGCTCATCCCAGATGAATCACCCTATTGTATGGGGCCGTCTGCCCAATTCCCATTAAGCTGCAAGTGCCAGGAATCTATCTCCGATCACGTTCTGCACAGCTTCTGATCACGTGTTTTCGCCTCTCGCCAACATTGCGGTAGGCCCAGCGCACGTACGCCAACTTCCTTCTTCCTTACTCCTATGCGTGCTTTCTTACTCCTTTCTCTATTCAATGTCTCTCAACTCTCTCCCAGTTCTCTCAGGCGAACGAGCCAGCTCCGGGAATCTCAACCAGCAAATGATTTAACATCTTTTGAGGCAACTTTCGTCTCTGAAAGTTCATTACCATCTCAATTTACACTAATGATCTGGAGTAAATTGAACTTGTTCCGGAATAACAAATCACTCCCAGGTTCCTTTTCTACTGACAAAAAGCAAATAAATGAACACCACAAACTCCCCTTAGAATTTAGATTAGTTAATAATAATTTCGATTGATGCGCGTGTGCCCATGTAATCGTGTGCACACATGCATGAATAGAAATGAAATAATATAATTGTTAGTATAAATTTTTGAAATAGGTTTGTTAGCCGAAAACGATAATTCCGCTGTTTTCTTTGATAAGTATTTAGGTTCTAGGTTTTTTTGTTCTTCTTAACTAATTTTAAGTTTGAATTAGGAAGATCAGTTGTAATAAAGGATTTTCAAGTTAAATTTGTAATGATTAATATTAAACTGTAATAAATGATAACAATAATACACAACTGATCTCTCTATTTAACCTAGCTCTGTGATCCTTCTGAATAATCGAAGTAAAAATGGATTCAAGCCTGCTTATAGATTTCCATAATTTTTACACAATCGCTTATATTTTTAATTTTAAGTTATAAATTCTACATTTTTGTAAATTAAGGTTCGACGCGTGAAGTTTGATGTTGTGCGGTCGAGACAGTGCTCCCCCACTGCTGTGAGGCAGTGAACTTTGCGTTCCAAAGTCAGTCGTTGTACGGATTTCGGAAAGGTAGTGGCACCGCTCTTCCTTTCCTGTCTAGTACCAATAAATAAATATTTTGGACCTCAGCTTTTTGCTGAATTTACTTGGAGTTTACACCACATCTCATCCAGCACGATCTTTGCCGTCAATTTTACCAGTCTCCGAAGTGTTGGATCCAGCTCTCCCATTTGCTCACGGTTTCGCGAATTTCATCGGGAACGCATTCTCCAGTTCTCATCAGTGTACAACACAGTGGTTAATTCGGTGCAAATGAAGTGATTGTGTGCATCCCACGTCTCTCTTCATCTGGCGAACGGAATCCAGCCGGCAGGTTAATCCTCTGTTTACCAGATTTAAATCCTTCTTGGCAAGAACGGAGTTGGCCGTTAGGTTGGCACATCTTATCGAGAGGCATTTTCAAGTGCAGGGCTGATGATCCTCACGTATGACGTGAGAGTTTACAGGCCGCTCAGTGCCGCCGTTTCGAGCCACCGTAATCCGTGTTCGGCACCGTGGTTAATTATATGCAAGTGAAGTAATTGTGTGCATCCCGCGTCTCTCTTCATCTGGCGAACGGAATCCAGCCGGCAGGTTGGTCCACCGTTTACAGTTTTAAATCCCTCTTGGTAAGAACAGAGTTGGCCGTAAGGTTGGCACATCTTATCACGAGGCATTTTCAAGAGCCACCGCCGAGCGGCACAGACAGATCGCTGTCGAAAGGGCGCGGCTGAGCAGCGAGCCCGGCAATTCGCCGCGCTACGAGCGGCAGCCGTCGAGCAGGAACGTCGCCGAGAGGCGAAAAGTCGCTGCCGAGCCTGCACGTTCAGCGGACGTACTGCCGTACGATCTCACGAAACCGAATTGGTTCAGGAGAGGAGAGTGGAATCTCTTGGAGATCCGTCGCGGCATGACGGTACACGCGATTCTCGTCAGAGTAATCCGGCCAGGAATCGCAACACACCTCTATCGCTACGAGTACCGCAATTTGCCTAGGAACCGCGGTACGTTTTTCCATCGGCGAATCTCACATGTCGAGATTCCTCTCCGGTACCTGGTACCAGCCGGACGCCGGTTATCATTAATTCGTTGAACTCCCCTCCTTCTCCGCGGTCCTTGAAAGCCTCACCTAAGGCTTCACTTCCTCCGCCGGAGGAAATAATAACGATACGGACCTCGCCACTTACGGGAGCCCCTCGTATCGCCGCAAAGGCACGAGCAGACTCCCCTTCCCTCCCAAGAACTAGTCTGCAGCTATCAACTAGATGGCCGGAGAAGGCTCACACTAGGACCCCAGTGCCTCCTTCCGAGGTCCACGAGTCAGGTTCCGGCAACGACACGTTGTTCTTGAGCGCCGACCAAACACCGGAGCCGTTCATTCTCCTCGAGTCGTTGTCAACACCGCGGAAAAGATTCCGGGGCGAATCCCATCGTCGGCAACTTCAATTTTGAGGTGGCATCTTGGTTTTCCTAGCAATATTCGGCCAGCCTCTTAGGAAGCATTTATTCCAAATTTTCACAAATCTCTCTGCCCTCCTCGGGGTCATAAATCATTTATGTACAAAGAAATTTTTAATGGTTTTCAAACAAATGTACTTTTGTCTTTCTGTTTTATCTCTGTTTATGTGTATCCCATTTTCCAAGCACGGATGTGTTGAGGATAGTACCTAGCGTCAAATAACTCTTCCAACCTCTACCATCCCCGCTTCTTCCCCTCCTCCCTTCCGAAACTCAATGAAGAACCTCAACCCGTGGGAACGATTCTTGTCAGCGAAAGGCAAGCTGATCTTCCTGCACCCTCCCCGTAGCTTTCTTTTCCTCCCAACCTTAAGTATCTCCTCTCCTGCTCCTACAAACTGATGGAGTTTCGCCACACTACTTTCTGTACAGATCGAGCCGGCCGTCCGGAAAATTAAGAGTTATCATATTCCTAATCATTCATCACATTCCCCTTAACATTGAAAATTCCAAATTGTATTTCAAAAATTAGAGGAACCTTTGATATAAATTTTGGCTTGCAGGTTTCTAACTAGTCAATAGGTCGCATCTTCGAGATCACCGATGATGAAAACAATTAATTCAACCGAATATCCTCGATGATGCCGCTGTAGGTATTCTCTGAGATCTTTGTACCTCTCTTTTTTCTCGGTTTCCTTGCCTTCGATGTTGTGGTCGGCCGGAGCCGAGAAATTGATCATGAACATGGTTCGGTCACGTTTTTCAAGGAACACGATGTCGGGTCTTGTGTGTTGCATAGGAGCTATTGTCGAGAAATCGTATTTCCAGTAGATTCGGCACTCCTCGTTTTCAAAAAAAGACTCTATCCCCCATTGAACGTTGAGCATGGCAGGGTCACGGCCAGCGCTAGAAAAGCGACAAAGATGGTGATGAAGCACTCTTAAGGCAGCATTGTATCTGTATAAATACGTCGTTCCTGCGTGAATAAGACAATTGGGCTCTGGAAAACACCTCTTTCGAAAGTGACACTGCTGGTTTTCACACGATATTTTCCATAAATAATAGTAAATCTGGTCTTCCAAAGGGGCATTAATCTCTCGATGCATCCTAGTATATCAGAATGAACCTTCAAGCTTTTTAACAGACAGATGATAAGACATGATGATTGCGTTTGTGGGGTGCAGCGTCTTTGCAGACACTCCTGTCGATCAGCAGGTTTTCCCGACAGCCTGCTGCGCCTCTTTTCGATCCTCGTTGTTTGTCAATCTTACTCCATACAGGTTCAATTATCCGAACAATCCTGTCATTAAGGATAGATGCCACCACTGCGGTGAAGGGATCTCTTTCTCTAATTATGAGGTAAAGATGCGGGCTAGATGTTGGTGTGTAGAAGCGAACTTCTCCCAACAAAAGTTCTTAATACAATCTGGGCTAGCAGCGGAGAAGTTCTTCGAACCCTTCGAGAGGTTATATAGGCATACATTTCTTTCTCAAAATATGCGTAAAAATTTTTATTTTTTCATCGTGAAGTTCAATTCCTTCAGAACATTTTCTCAAATTTTCATAGCGATCCGAGCAATAGATCAAAAGTTACAGCGTTTGAAGTGTTTTTGGTAATGCGTCGAGCGGGCGGCTAGGCTACACTCAGCGCCAGGTAGAGGCCAAACTGTGGGCGCACGGAGCGACGAGGAAGGGACAAATGGCCAGCAGACAACACCAGATTGATGTTTTGGAGGCTGCATCAAGTGCAGATGACACATCATATGGCCCCGGAATCGGCGATGATTTTCAAGTTTACCTAATTCACTTCAATACCTCGATATTCCCGAATACAGCAAAATCAAAATAATTGTTATGTGGATCGTTCACTAACTAGTGATAACCATATACTAATGAAATTTAAGGATTTTTTTTATTTCGGTTGACCTGATGGACTTACATCACGTCCACCGCAAGCCTCTTACAAGAAAGTGTCTCGGGAAAAACGCCATAATTTTGCTTATTAATCATATTTTTTATAAACAAATGCTTCCTTTTTTTACCAAAGATTGTACAATTGGAAAAAAAACTTCCATGTAGTAAAATAATTGCTAGATATCCTTAAGAGAAATCCAAACTTTCCTCAATTATCCGGTCAAAAAACGTATATAAGCCCTTAATACTTTCTTTACCTCCTCAGCAGTGATTGTTGGGCATTCTCTCTCGGATATTATGAGGTTATTGCACAGCTCCTTGAAACGTATGATTTTCTCAGTGCCTTCATTCAGTGAATGTTTTACTTCGTAAATCTCCCTCCAAAATGTCTTGACTGCTTTGGCCTTTGGTAGGTTTTTGACAAGAACAGGAGAATCGTTGAAGAGGCGCGATGGGTCAGCGAGAAACTTTTGATTCTCTCTGACCCATCCCTCCCTCTTTTTGATTATCCTCCTTGCGTCGGATAGTACTCGTATTTTGTCAACAATGTGCTGCTTGATGGTCACCTGCTTTAACATTTCCAGTGTATGATGATGGATCCTCATTTCATGAGCGAACTTCCGGACCCTTGCCATAAAAGGCTTACCGGATTTTATGCAGTCAATCACACACTGCATACGGGACGCGTTTTGTCTTGTCCAGCCAATCTTCTTGTTCAGTTTGTTTGGACCTTCGATTTGAATCAACCAAAGCTCTCGCCGCATCATGAACTAAACAAGTGATGATCCAGAGGTCGGAATCCTCTGAGAGATTCCCACGGAGAGTAGCATCCATTTCAGCCAGATCATGGGGCGTGGGAGCAACCTGAATGTTAATGTTTCTCCTTGTCCTGAAATCGCCATCGTCTCTGAAGGGAATCCTTGTTTCAACAGGTGGTCCCAATGTTGCTTCCTGATTTTCGTCTGCGCCTTGTTCGTGCAGTGGTCGAGGAAGCGTTCCGTGTAAATCTTATGTTTGCGAAAGGTTAACGGCACGGCTTCTCAACACTTGCTGTGAAATGTGCGAGAGCTCTGGGTGCTTCGGGCACCACAGAATGTGTGCAGGCGCGCCATTTAACCTCTGCGGTTAAGGACAGTACTGGCATCTAGCAACTAAGCGGGTCGTTATCGCATTAATCCGTCCATTTAGAGCGTCGATTGGCCCGCCGTTTGTCATAGTGTTTCCATCTAAATCAGCACCCCGAACTCTGGAACGATGGGCAATACTGGTCGAACCATTGGCGGCTGCTCTGCGCGTTCAATCATTTTGAACCGCATTCATAATTGGATTTGTATTTTGTGTTTCCATAATTATTCCCACGAGTAGCTAGGGAAGGGCTTTTCCACCCTCGCAGAGACCCGCGTGCAAGAGTAAGGCTGCATACACTAGAAGATCGCCTGGTATCCTGGAGACACCGTAAAGGACACAACATCCAGGTGCAATTCAGCTTTCAGCACGGTTGTTCACGCCTTAGCTTGGGGTTTTTTACTTCGGGATCATCCCTGGACTGTCCGCGACTGCTTTCTAGTTTGCGTAACCATATTCAGCAGAAACCCTCGGCACATGGACCCTCTATTGGCAACCTGAGGACGCGTTCGGCGGATTTGTCATAGGCCCACCGGTAGGATTCCAAAGGAACCAAACCTGCCCGAATGGAACATAGTATGTATATACATTTGATACTTGAGTGGATTTTTATATTTCTAATATTTTCTTCTTCGGGAATTGGATTATTCATTATAATTAATTTATTCATCAATATTTTTAGATGTTCAATGTTTTTTTTTCAAATTATTGTATTAATATGAAATAACAGTATTTTGGAAAAATAATTCGAATAAGGAAACAATACAAAACCAAATATTCATCACAAGAGCAATAATGTAAAAAAAAACCTTCTATGAAGGTTAAAAACACTAACATTGGCCATTTTTCTCAAGCAAATTTATTGAACTTCGGGAAAAAATATAATGAGAAATCAATGGATTAATTTCTAACCATCAATCAAATTCAATCAATATAATGCGATCAAAATATCCAATTAGCGTATTTTTGATAAATAGCTAATATTGATTGAGAAATAATATTTTTATTGTTTGAACTAAGGAATCGTGTAGGGTCCGCTTGACAGTACCAAAAATATTATAATTCAGCAATTTTCATTCTCAAATTTTATTGTTCGGAAATTCGGCAATATTTATTATAAACTGGCTGGAATACTTTTCTTCAGTAATTTTAAAATAAGGTAATATAAAAAACCTTTTGTAAATTTGTTGCTCTGTGAGCTATTTTTAGCTGACTCAAATTTGAAAATCGAATTGGTGGCAGCTCAAACGTACGGAAAGAATTATTATCTAAATTAGAAAAGAAATGTATTTATCGCGTTTTATTGCTCTTCCTCATTTATCTGATTTGGGACAGGGAATTTCAGGATATAATTATAGTTTTTATTTTAGGGCAGGAAGTTTCAATGAGGAATCATGATTTCCCTTGGAACTGACAATTTTTACATGGGACGGGGACTTTTCAATTAAAATATAATTCGGATTTATAAGAGAGGAATTTCAAAAAATCGTTTCTCCAATTCCAAATTCGGCAAATTTTAAAGTCTCCTCCCCTTAGCTAATACTGGGGGTCAATGCTCCCAATGTTAGACCCGTATTGGTGGCCAGTATCGGTCCAACGATGGGAGAAGTTTAGGGTGTATACTCCCGCGCCAAGACTCGGGCGGCCGATTAATGGCCGAATATTGGACTAAGTCTTGGCAATCCTTCTAAAAACTTCTGATAAGTTTTGGACAAATTTCGGATTTCGGAATCGGTCTGAATTTGTCCGAAACGTGATCTGGTTTTTGTCCTCCGGATTCTATCCGAAAGTGTCCGTAATTTGTTCGACTGAAGAAGCACGAAATTAAATCTGGTTTTCACTCGGTAGAATCCGAAAGTTGTCCGCTGTGACGGACTCAATCAATCCAGAAATAATCCGTTCGAGTCCGCGTTTTGTACGGTGTAACGGGTAGTATTAATCCGAATTGTGTCCGGTCATGTCCGTTTTTTGGACGGTCTTCCGAATGTGATTAATCTGGATTGTGCCTGGTCGAATCCGTGTTTTGTACGGTCTGAAGAGTTCGATCAGTCCACGCATAGGAGTGTCGTTACATAATACGTTAAAACTGATATTACAGTTTAGTTTAATCTTTTACGATTTACACTGAGAAACCTTGTCCTACAGTCCAAATAGAAAAAAAAGAAACTCACATATGCTATTGAACTCGAAACCGAATATATATACACTATACCAAAAAAATATATTATACATTAAACATATTAATTTAAATTCGGAATTGACAACATTTGAAATAATATATTTGTGTACCCTGAAAACATACAATATTATTAAATATTCATATCCCACAATCTCTGTTTACACTCTAACAAGAATTATCTCAGGTTCTGATTCCCGGGTCGATTTCGGATAGAGCAGGACTATTTCCGGAGTCTATGTTTTCGAACGGACAAATTTCAAACTTTATCGGACCACTTTCCGTTGTCACTCTAACAAAAATAATTTCAGGTTCTAAACTCCGGACTCATTTCGGATGAAAGCGGACACTTTACGGAGTTGAACTTTATTGTCCGGACAGACTTTGGACTCTGCCAAACATATCCCAGATTCGTTTCGTACAGTTCGGATCAATTCCGGAATCTAAAATTTTTAGAAGGGAAAACACAATCGCCAATACTCGAAAACAATAGCAAATAAATAAAATTTTTCGGAATAATGTAAAATTCATTAACACTTCAATCATCTTGAAAATATTTATTGTATTCAAAAAGGGGCAATGAACTCCGGAATGGAACCATGCAGGTACAAAGAAGTTTGTTTTTTCTTGCTCTTCCTTCTCTCAAAGAACAGTATCAGAAGAAAAGGATACTGTCAAGTCAAACCGACTAACAGTGGCGAAAACTAAAATTTTCGACAACTGATGGCTGCACATTTCTTCCTGCAAAGATTGGTCGAATTATGTTGACTGTGAGAGATCTATGAATCCAGCGCTCCCTGTGCGACACTGATCGAAACAAAATCCATCACGGAAGAGGGGATGCGCAGGCAGAACTATTTAATTTAGGAACTTCGATTTTGATAAATCACGTACGACTGTTTCTAGATTATTTCCTCATCCAATTTAGATTTTCAAATTGTTATATTTTGAGTAAAATTCATTTCATAATATTCGGAATGGGAATAAGCATTGAAAGTATTTGGAAAAAGTTCATCTGCTGGAGTTCGTACCTGCGAAAACGACGCGAACAAACGCGAAGCAATGTGGAGCTCAATTGATATCATGGATATCGATCCTCGCTTGCGCAGTGGACTTAGTTCCGACCAGTGTCGCACAGGCAGCGCTAGTTTTATAAATCTCTCACAGTCAAGATGATTCATCCGATCTTTGAAAGGAGAGAAATATTCAGCTGTCAGATGTCAGGAATTTTAGTTGTCGACACTATATGTCAGTTCGACTTAACGGCATCCCTATTTTTTCTTACTGTTCTTTGAGAGAAAGAAGAACAAGAAAGGAGAATAAGAAAAAAACATCTCCCAACCTCGATGGACTTATTGCTCATTGTGGAGTAGAAAATATAATCTCAAGAAAATCGAAGTATTACTAAATGATAAATAATTTTCAAAAAATTTTAATTATTCACTCTTTTTCTAGTATTGGCGATTGTTTTTTGCCAAAACTTGGCCTCATTATGGGCCATCATTAGCCACCCCAAGCTTTCCTAAACGCTAGACCAATACCGGTCGACAATATTTTCCCAATATAGCGGCCGGTATTGGTCCAATCGTGCGCCAATGGTAAGGTCCCGGCAATTTTCCCCTGGATGTTCGAATTTCAGGAATGTAGAGGCGGATAGCCGGGTGTCCCCGTTACAAATTGGCGTCTAACTAGAAAACCTACGTGATTTTCTGGGTCTTGCAGTTTGCCTTTCCGTCCCTCCGTATATGGAATAGAGAGGCCGGGTACTTGGAGGTATTGTGTGTTGTTGTTATATCACTGTCCTTACATCTGCGAGGAAATCGAAATAAAAAAAATGAAAAATAAGCAATATGACGTTATTCTGGGAATGAAATAAGCTTTGTCGCAAAAAGAGCGGCATTGGGAGGAAGTTTATTTAATATTTCATTACGGTGATATATTTATTAGGGAACGTTCACATATTAGGTAACGCACTTTTCTTTGGTTTACACCGTTGCACCTCTTGTGGCATCCCGGAATTTTCATTTTCGTCTTTATTTAAACAAAAGAAAAGTGCGTTGCGTAATATGTGAACGTTCCCTTATCTGAATTTAATCTTTTGGAAAAGATTTTAATTCTCGGAGACCGTATTTTCATCACTGTTTCTTTCATTTTTTATTTTTCTTCCTTTATTTTTTTCGGTCAAAAAATTGCCGCCCTTCGGAAATTCGCCGACCCGGTGCAGTGCCCATGTTGCCTATTAGGTAAATCCACTCCTGGTCACAATTATAAGAATGCATGGACATGCATAGTTTCCCAGTGAGCATATCATAAAAATAGATACTTCTACCCCTTATTACTTGATTTATAAAAGTTGTATGAAGATAATTGTCAAAGATTGGTGATATAAGTTTTTTTTTTGGTATTCCGATTTGAAAAGCTGTAGTTAGATAATTTTTTCCTTACATCGAGAAATGGAAATGTTTTTCTGGAAAATGACTCAAGTGGAATGTAAATATCATGAAAAGACAAACTTGAAGCCTATGAAATAGATAACGACGATGTTTATATCATAAGCGTATGAAGTACAGGAATATTCGTTGGTCGATTAAACAAGATGAAGGCTGTCTACACTCCTATCTTATACTTGGCAGTGGTCCTTAATTTCATTGGTGAATATAGAAATACATTATATCTCTTATTTCAATTCATTCTTTTCCAGCTTTACGCAAAACAGAATTCGAGTTATATGATCTCGGAATCAGTTTGTCTAAAATAGGACGAAACGATTGTGCACGTTAAAATCTAGACGCGCACTGATAAAACCTGCCAGATTGTGTATGTGCATAGATGTTACGCTCATAAATTCTGCGCATATAAACTCAGACATGTACCATATGTACACACAGGAGTTGGACGTTCGATTGTTTTTAGTTTATTCTAGAGTGTAGTGCCCACAAAGGTCGTTGCACGCTCAGTCGTACCCAAGACATCACGACCGCTTTTCGTATTACTTCAGAGTCCTGGGTGGCCAGATATTTGAGCTTGAGTATCTTCCGTATCAATCATGCCTGGCATTTATCTTCTTTCTGTTCCATTCAAGTCGTGCGCATCGTCCTCAGTAGTATGTGAGTAGGACCAACGAACTCGTAAGCCTTTGGTTAATGGCATGAACGAGGTTCGTTCAGCACGCTGATTCATTCCTTTACATCCTCCCTATCCAAATTGTGCGCATCATCCTCAGAAGTGTATTATATAGCACATCAATTTCGTTGGCCCACGACATTTTGGAGCAGTCAATTGAGCTCATCATCTTGGTTCCTTCACCCTGCCTCGACCTTATTCTTTCTTCCTTCGCAGAACACATTCAAAATCCGGGTGATTGCGTTCCAATTTGTCTGAGATCTAATCATATTTGCTCCGATACTATCAAGCGCCAAATATATGCCGATTTCTTTCTCTAGCTCTATTCTTTGACTTTGCTATCTCTAATAGCTAAGGAACGTATGTTATGCGTCATTCACTTCATACAGGCAGTAGCCGAAGTGGAGGCCGACCTTCTTATTCCACCGGAACAAGTTGGCATTGGAGTGATTGTATCCAGAAAGGAACTTTGTACGGTAGGAATTCGCAACCCTATGACGCATTTCGAACCACAGTGCCACTTTGCCCATAGTTTGGCTGTCAACCTGCCTCTCTCTATGTCTTTCCAACGTTTTTTTATTTCTTGGATGGCTGCCGCTTTCTTATTCCCTCCGCCGTTTTTCTCACCTCTTGTTATTTGGCTTCGGAATTTTGTATCCTCTTCGATGACAATAGACGAATCCGGATGCACACTGCTGCAGCATGATGAAGTCGCTGACGCTTATCATGATCGCCCTTTTGCGAATTCTAGGTCCTGCTAGTTTTGGCCTTAGTCTCGATACCATGGCGACTACGGTATTTGCCTCGTTAGCAGCCATTGCGATGTTCATCTCAAATGTAAATTTTTCGTTTATCCATTTACCTAGGTTCTTCAACTTATTCACACATCCCATGCTAGGCCTAGCAACATAAGGCCACAAAAGATTTCCTGAAGTACATTTTCCTGGTTGAAAATATGAACCTCGTCTTCCTGTCTAATAACTGAAGACCGTTATCGTCCAGCCAGTACTCCACTATGCACAAGACCATTTTCACTCCAACCTCCGTTTGTTCATCTGTACAAGCTGTGATAATCACGGCAAGATAATCTAAAAAATTCATTTGTCTGGCATCAGCTGCGGGGTCCATTGTAGGGACATCAAAATACACAACATTTCATAGGTCAGATCCAGGCACTGATTTCTGGACTACGTCTACAGCAACGTCAAAAGTGCAAGCTCCCAAATGATTTCGAAGTTAAGGCTTCTCTTGTTTAAATAGTCTCTTATTCCGCGTCAAAGGTACTATATGATTTTGGACAGCTTTTGCAGGACATCAAGAATATCAACTTATCTGGACAAATAAAAAGAATTCCTGACGTCAAAAGCTTCCATCACACAAATGCTCCGTGTCATGTAATTGCCCCTCGATGCTTTTTTGTTTCCTGCAGAGTCTCTTACATCGTACTGAGCGTGAAACTTTCCTCTCATGAGCCATGTTCCTTATCAGTCAAACCACCTGCGTCTACAATTGACATATTATTTGTCTCGTATCTGCTCCTCCAAGGGCTTACTGGTGACGTCCAATACGAAGAATGGTCTGCGTGACGGATGCGTATTCAAAAGCCCCCTTCCCTTGTCCAGCGGATCAAGCCATTGTTCCTTCTACCAGGTTAGGCACGCCTCAGTCATAAGTAAGAAGTTGAACAGGTTGAGCAGCATAGATGAGTTTTCACTTAGTTTTAACTTGATCACCTCCATCCGAATGCTATCTGGGCCTGGCGCTTTGCCACATCCCATCGTAGATGCTGCCGATTATTGTTGTGACATTGAACTCATCTTGTATAATAGACGTTGAATATTTCTCAATGTGGCGGATACTTCCAGACTTAGTACAGAGTTTGAAGAATTTGGAATAGAGAAGAACCATCGGGATCCCCAGCAGGAGGACTGGGGTACTAATGCTGGTAATCCGAAACTTACCTCCAACTGTAGGTCACCTCAAAAGAGGCTCTAAACCTTACAAGTAAGAGGCTCCATGTCAAGGGCATTATGCTTGAGGGTCACTTAGTGTCTCCGAATAGAGTTGAAAAAGAGATAGCGATTTCCTTGCGTAGAGCCCCAACGTCGAGGGGACTATCGCTTGGTGGTCGCCATAGCCTATTTTGAGTACCGAAAAAAAAACACATGCACTGCCATGACACACCAGGACAGTGCGCCAAATTCGGGCATTTAACTGATGACCTTCAGAATGATCGCTCTTTCCACTCCAGTCTGGCAAAAAAGGCTGCTGGATGGCACAGTGGTTGTGACTCACTCTGCGTTGTGAAGAGGTCTGCGCTTTCTGCGTTGACATGTAGTATGTTCGTAGCCCATGTGGGTAGGCTGTCGGCTGGCATATAGATTGAAGATTACTTTGCTATGAAAAGAGCTCCGCGTTCTTCACTATGGCGAGTATCAGCCTGGCACCTGGTACGTACGTTTTCAGAACGTTGGAACAACAAATGCACTGTTACTCGACTCGGTAAAGGTGCCCGGATTCGGGGTATTGCCTTGAGATACACACGGGTGCAGCTCGATAAGCTTTCCATCCAATTGTGCTGTCGTGCAGTCTCGATAAGTGACGCTGTTATTATTTGAAATATGCCACGTGAGATAGCCAAAAAGAAACGGAATTTTCCTGTTGTCGGAAAATTTTCTGCGTGTACCATTGACAATACCCTTCCAAAGCTTGCTTGACAACTGTCCATTTTCCAGTCCTTTTGCATAGAATTTCCTCTGTAACAAAGGTTCGATGCATTTAAATACAACAAACAGCATTCCTGCATTGATTACGGAATTTTTCTCATATATTATATTTGATACTGACATCAACTTGAAAATATCTAAGAGAAACAACATTCCAGAATTTTAGAAGAGGTAGAGTTTCGATCATACGATTCTGCAAGATTGAAGAGATATCCAAAAAATCTGAACGTTTTTGAAACACTGTCTAATAAAAACCAAAGTCGCCCCTGCTGGAACGTACTTATATATATAACATGCACTCCTTCAACAGCAAGGCATTTTTTAAAAATAATTTTGATCCTCTCATG
Source organism: Neuroterus valhalla (assembly GCA_011762715.2). Taxonomy (NCBI): domain Eukaryota; kingdom Metazoa; phylum Arthropoda; class Insecta; order Hymenoptera; family Cynipidae; genus Neuroterus; species Neuroterus valhalla. The sequence goes on along the minus strand of WSXT02185660.1, from coordinate 4,544 downwards.
TTTCAGGTTTGTCCTCACAGTTCGACTGTTTACCTAATGGTGCTCCTCTTCCTGGTGTTCATCGTTCCGAAGCTCCATGTTCTCCCGACAGGCTCAGTTCTACTGGAAATTCTCTGCAACGTGCTAGCCCTCTTTTTCCGGGCAATTGTCCTCTTCCTGCAGAGCCTTTTCTTCGTGTTAGGTCGAGGTCTTCTTCTCCTCTTGAGCTTCCTTCTCGTGACAGGTCCAGAACTCCTCCTGCTAGACCTAGTGAAAAAATACTTGGATACCCTGTTGCACATCTCAGATTCCTCCGGCTTGTTCCCCACTCTAATTTAGAGCGTATTTTCAGTATTCAATGGCACACTTTTCCTGCAGGTATACCAATTCAAATGCATGGTGTGGGGAAGAACAAATTACTGCCCATGCCAACCGGAAAACAAAAAGTATTAACAACATCATCTGATGACGTCGTCGCAATAGTAGAAAGAAATGTATTCCTTCGTGGAATCTATGATCATGATGAAAGACGAGTTGGCATTAATATTAGGAGTGGCGTTGTTTTCGACTTGGGCACAGAATTAGCCAATGAAACTCCATTAGGAAATCGAAACAGAATTTCAAAGAGATTTCGAGTCTATTTTATATACGACAAGTAAATTGAAACTCTGCGCATCATTGAATAATCTTCCCTGAATGTAAAGTTTGAATATACTATAGTTTGTGATTCGAAGTTAGAACAAAGTGTTACAAGTACCTCTTAATGACCTTTTCACTGCTCTGAGATCAACACCTCCTACGCCTAAAAGAGCTTTCCCTCAACATATTTTAATGTATTTATTGAACATCAAGAAGAACACAACGCAGCCTTGCCTAACATCCTGCTTACTTTTACACCATTAGCTAAGATGTTAATCTATTCTCACATTCTTTTCTCTACCATCATTTAGTGATTTTATTCTTTTATGAAGCCAACTTATCGCTTTATACTGTTCTCGGGTTTTTTATAGTTTAGCTATATCTACTTTTATAAGGAGCTCGTTTCAGATCGATGAATGCAATGAAACTTCTTATTAACTCTCAAGTTGTTTCTAAAACTTCTCCTGAGCTAAATATTTGATCTGCACATGATCAGTGATCAGAGGTGAACGGGGTTTTCGAGCGTGGCATAGCCTTGAGCTTCAACCAGCGAAATTGTACCCGAAGAACAGAAAAACAAGTTTCTTCTGAGAAATTAGGTGCCAATCGTGAGGAATTGTTCAATGAATCATACAAAAAATCATAAATGTTGTGTGCCAGTGCTTTTTGCTGGAAAACCTTGTCAAACATCTCATGAGTTGACCTTGCTAGTTGTAGTTGAGATTTTCAGCGTAAGTCTCAGCTAAGTTTTGCATACGTATCTTGAGATAACGCGAGTTTTTTATTTTAAGGATCCAAGCTGGCAAATAAGAAACCATTTTCGTTATGTAACGGGATACGGAAGTTAATCCTAATTCCAGTTTAACTACGGAGTCGAGTATGTTTTTCGATGGGCGGAACAAATTTTTGAAGAAATTTTGACTGTCGTTACGTTATTATGATATGCCAGATGGCTAACTTAAGAATTCTTTAGACAAATTCCATACTACATCTAAGTCAAATACTGGAATAGCATATAACAATGATAAAATTTCTATGTTTTTGATCGATTTATTACTTTTACGATGATCCACTATAATCAAAAGAGTTAATGTATAATCTCTACGATGTTTGTGATTGGCTGAAGAGAGTTGCCATCAGAACTGATCAAACCTGCATTCTTCCTCCTACCACCACCGATCTCAATAGAAACCGGTTATCCACTCCCTTGTACACAAAGCTGTCTCCATAACAGATAAAGGTAACTTATGAAAGGAACCACAAAATGTAGGTATCTGTTTGCATGATATAGGAGGAACCGAGATAGCAGTGATCCAACGTATAAAAGAACATGAAAGTAGAGGTAGGCTTAAATATTTCACGCAATCAGCACTAGCTGAACATCATATCGAAACAGGACGCAGCACTTTGTTTCAAATAACAACCGTCATTGCAGAAAGAAACAATGTTTTCGCTAGAAGACATAAAGAAGCAATTGAAGTCTTGAAACACCCTAATAACATCAATAGGGACCATGGATATAACACCAACCCGACTCCGCTTTCCGTCCTTCCTGATTTTTCAAAATAAACTTCATAAGCCAATTAGGTTTGATCATTTTTCATGGGAACGCTCTCTGGCCAATCATAGATATCGCAGAGAGTATATCAGGGAAGAACACAACCTCATGCCTCCGCACTGAGTCGGTCATCTGCTCTGATGCGTGCACGTTTCAATGCTTATTTTAGGCAGAAAGACGGTACTAGTGTTGTCTCAAAATGCGCGCCAAAGTCTTTCGGCAGATAATCCGCCGAGCTCTCGAACCGTTTTCAAACCGTCGTCTCCCTCGGAGTCCGAGTGTTCGGACTTGGGCGGATTATCCGCCGATCACTCGAGCGCGTGAATAAACGAGTTGACTTGCAGCCTTACACGCCGAGAAAACGGACATTCAGGCGTCCACGCATTAGAGCAGAGGACCTTCTCAGTGCGGATCGCGCAGACGCATAATTTCCCTTTCCGTGTATGGAAAAAAATCGAAAATCGCGATAAGTGACTCGGATTTCAATGAAATGGAGTGTTGTACTCCTTCTGAAATAAAAAAAGCCGCGGAAGAAGCGAAGACTGAGTTAGTTCCAGCAATGTCTTCCGATGAATACCAGAAGCAGTACGAATTGTATTAAAACTGGAAAAAGGAGAAGTCAATCCAGAAGACATCTGGAAACATTTTGCTCGCTTATTTGAAGTAAGTACTCGAGCGCGCTAACCTGTACACTTGGCGCCAGATTTCATGAACCTTCGTATTTATTTGAAAAAATATAAATATTAAAGATAATTAAAAGACAATTAGATAGAAAAACTGCCCAAAATTACAATATATATGAAATTCAAGTGGATTTAGAATAAATTGTCAATTTCAGGTTAAATTCGTAAATTCTGTCAACATCTATGTCAAATTTTTTCAAAATTTCGCATTATTTCAAAAGAAATGATAATATTTATGTAATAATATAATTGATGATATTAACGCTAATATTTAAATTATTTCCAACGAAATGGCGAAGGTGATGAAATGCAGAACACTTCATGCACGATACTCCATGCTGAAGCGAATGATTGACTTGAACGAAAATATTCAAATTGAAAATTACAGCAAATTGTTATCCTTGTTGAAATAAAAGAAGGAAGGTTACTAACCCAAAAGAGCGTATATCTTCACAGCCGAAGAAATCCAAAAACTCCTGAGTAAAGCCCCCGATATCAAATACTTAGCCATGAAAAAAGTACAAAAAGTGATATAAAAAACTACACAATAATTACTAAAAAATTATAATTTTTTTCAGGTAGCGGCAATTTTCGGAGTATCGGGTGCTTGCCGAGGGGTGGAGTTCACAACAGTACTAACAAACGATGTCGAAATCAATGGCAAGTATATGATAGAAAATTTACCTAAAACGAAAACTGGCGTATCTCGTTCGTTCCATACTCGAGGTGAAATGGCTGAGGTTGTCAAAAAATACATGCAATTGCGGTCTTTATTAGCTGAAGACAGATTTTTCATCCATTATCTGGATGGAAAATGCTCGAAGAAATTCATCGGTAAACATATGTTCGAGTAAATGCTGAAAGATATTGCCCAATATCTAGAACTGGAAAACAGCGAAAGATACACGGGACATAGTTTCCGCAGAACATGAGCGACTTTATTGGTCGATGCAGGAGAGCATCTTTTGAGACTCAAACGTCATAGGGCTTAGAAGTCCTCAGCGGTAGCCGAAGGTATTTTATGTTATACATAAAACATTTGATTATTATACATTTATTTCTTAACAATACCCAATGAATCACGTATAAATATAATGATAAAATTCAAATACATTGAAGTGTATTATTAAAAATACATTTTTTTCGTAAAATTTTTCCCATTATAACCTTAAACTTGTTTACAGCTTATCTCAACGATTCCACTGTGAACGAGAACCAAACATTTTCCATTATCTCTGATTTTATCGATCTTCCAAGCTCGTCTACATTGCAGAAACCAAGTGCAAAGGCTACTTCTACGTTGGGTTCGAAAACGAATTTAAATTCTATTTTGAGATCGCCCCCTGCAAAAAAAACTTGAACGGAACTCACCTGTACCTCCACCCAAATCCACCAAATATCGAGCATCTCATTAATCCATCGGAGTGGCAAGATGTCTTCGAATGGAACCCTTCGCAACAACCAACAATTAACATTACCAACTGTAATTTTTATTTTCAAAGGGAATCGTAATATGGATGAACAAAAGTACCCCAAACACTTCTTCAATATTTCTTTTAAATATGTACGAAGTTGATTCATAAAAAATATATATATATAGGTCTCGTACATACAATAATTTCGTCCATGCATAAAATGTAAAAATTCATATGTACTAATGTAAGAGTGGTCAGTTGGTCGGGGGG
>WSXT02185649.1:0-20535 GCA_011762715.2 Neuroterus valhalla | reverse complement strand
TGTGAAATATTTAAGAATCCTCAAAATCGCTTCAAATCATCGAAATCCCGTGTGATCCTTCAAAGTTCGTGAGAACCAGTTGAGATTCTTTGAGATTCTTTGAAATCTTCCAAAATCCTTGGAATTCCTCGAAATCCCTTAAAATTTTCAATCTTATTTGAAAATTTGTTGGGTTTCCTAAAGATTCTGTGAAAGATTAAGGAATCCGCAAAATCGCTTGAAATCATCAAAATCCCGTGTGATGCTTCAAAGTTTGCGAGAATCCGTTGAGATTCTTCGAGATTCTTTGAAATTTTCCAAAATCCTCGAAATTCCTCGAAATCCCTTAAAATTTTTTATCTTATTCCAAAATTTGTTGGGTCTCTAAAGATTCTGTGAAATATTTAGAAATCCTTAAAATCGTTTCAAATCATCGAAATCCCATGTGATCCTTCAAAGTTCGTGAGAATCCGTTGAGATTCTTTGAGATTCTTTAAAATCTTCCAGAATCCTTGAAATTCTTAATCTTATTTAAAAATATTTTGGGTTTTTCTAAAGATTCTGTGAAATATTTAAAAATCCTCAAAATCGCTTGAAATCCCTCAAATACTCAAATATCTGTGCGAATCTTTCAGAATCCTTGAAAAACGGTTCCATTCGTAAAATCAGTAAACTAATTTCTGGAACTTTATGAAGTCCTAGAAGTTCTTCAGCATCATGCAAAATCTTTTGGAATCTTCGCAATTTCTTGAAATCTTTGAAATCCCTCATCATTCCTGAAAATCGGAGCAGATTCCTTAAAATTGGTAAAAATCACTATAGGTCTTTGATATGCAGAATATTTCATTGAAATATGAAAAGATCACTCGGAATCTTTGGAAACTTTGTTTTTCGTAGGAATCTTTTCAAATCAATTGAAATCTCTGAGACCCTTTCAATTTGTGAGAAACATTCCAAATCTAGATAAATCCCTAAAAATATTGTAAACTTTATTTGAATTAATTGGAAGCCTCTAAGATTCCTCAAAACCCTTTGAAACCCTCTATCATATTTTAGAATCTTCTAGGATTCTTCGTGATTTTGTGAAATCTTCTGAAATCCTCAAAATCTTCGAAACCTCTTATAATTCTTAAAAATCTTTGGAAATCGGTAAAAGTTTTTAAAATTCAGTGGATATGACGTTGAAACTTCTGGAAGTCCTTGAAGTTCTTCAGAATTCTGCAAAATCTTTTGAAATCTTCGCAATCGCTCAAAATCTTTGGAATCCCTCGAAATATTTTAAAATGAGTGCAGATCCCTTGAAATCTGTAAAAACCGGTACACGTCCATGAAATTCAGTATATTTTATTTGAATATAAAAATATCACTCGAAATCTTTGGAAACTTTGTTTTCCGTAGGAATCTTTTTAAATCAATTGAAATCTCTGAGACCCTTTCAATTCGTGAGAAACTTTTCAAATCTAGAGGAATCCCTTAAAATATTGTGAACTATATCAAAATTTTTTGGAAGCCTTTGAAGTTCCTCAAAACCCCTCCCGAAACCTTTTCAATTTCCGAAAATTCTTTCCAATTCTTCAAATATCACTCAAATATTCTAAAATCCTTGAGATCACACAAAATCTTTAAAACCCCTTATAATTCTTGTAAATCTTTGAAAATCGGTATATGTTGTTGGGATCCAGAGAACTTCAGATTTGAATTGCTTGAAGTCCTCTGAATTCTTAAGGATCTTGCAAAATATTTCGAAAATCCCTTGAAATATTGTAGACTCTTTTAAAATCTTTTGAAAGCCGTTGAAATCCCTCCAAATCTCCTGAAAACCTTGATCATATTTTAAAACTGAAAATTTTGACCATTGCACTCCCGACTTAGAATTTATTGTGTGTTCGGATCAAAATTCAACGATTTGATTTATAGTATTTTATTCTTTTTTATTTTGTTCGAGAAAATGTTGTTTGTATTCCCTTGTTTTAGCTAGAAACAAATATTCAATTTTGTTGTTGAAAATCCATCTTTTGAGTAGAAAACTCATCTATTTTGTTGATGACGCAAAATTTTTACTCGAAATATCAAAATCAGAAACGTTTTAAATTAGATATTCTAGGGGAAACTTCTATTTTGAGGAAATGAAGGGAAAATGGGCTAAGGAAAGGAGTGACTATAACATGTTTAAGGAAAGAAATGTTATTAAAAAAAATTTTCGAAGAAATTTCGCATTTTTTTTCTCAAACTGCTTGCTTTTGGAAAATCTCCTAAATCTCACAGGCTTTTGCTGGCTTTTTGGAATCCCCTGATGTGAAGAAGACCTGTCGATTTACTGACTTGTTAAACATGAAGCCCTCGAGGATGACTAACCTGTAACAAAACAAAAAAAAGAATTTTCATTACTTTTAGGATCACTCTGGAAAGATTTTCACTTCAAAATATGCAATATTCAACGAGCGAGAGGGGAAACTAGACACTAACCGTGGCCGACCTCCCACAACCTGCAGCTTTCTCATAGCTAAGCTGCTCCTCTTTCACTCTCATGCGTCTGCTCACGACGACTTGCTTCCTTGGACACACTCATACTTTCTTTTTGCCCTTACCTTTAATATTTTTTACACCACCAAATGTCAGTCATATTTGGAAGTTATCAGAACCAATTTATTCTCCTTGCTCTAGATTCATGACCTTCTCTGTTAATAATTGTCCCCTATTAGACTATCAATGACCGCTTCCTTTTCACCTCTTTAGCGGGTATACTTATCTCCCCTATCCCTCCATATATTCCCGTTTGCAATTTATGTCATCATATCTCCTTCAAGCACTTTGAACAATGTCTTCCCTTCCTTATTTAGTACATTGTCTTCGGATTTTTTTCTTTGCGCCCCTCCCCATTCCCTTCCCCCTCTTCTACCTGTCCTTGCATTAAAATCTTTTTCTATTGCAAGTATAATCCCCTCTTCATTCTCTTTCATCAATCCCTTCATTCCCTTAAATTTCTCCTGTATGACTTTGTTCACATATGCCCCCACTATCTTCTGTCGCTCTTCTCCTGTTGTTTTCCTGTTAGGCTATCTTTTCTCTCTAATCCTGCTCTATTCTAGTAGGATATTCTCCATTCGCCTCCTCCTTTCTTCCCTTTTTTTTTTTGCTTTCTACTATCTCTTATTACCCTCCGGGTAATAAGAATATTCCATATTCTTTAAATTCACTTTCTGCTTGTGCTTCTATTTGTTTAGTTCCACTAGTGCCTCTATCCCTCCTTTCCCTCAACTTCTTTCTTCCTCAACCTTTACCTTCGCATCTATTCTTCGAAGCACTTTCTCCACTTCTTCTCTTAGCTCCTACCTGTCTTATCTTAGACCCTTTCCCCCTATATATTATTCTACTTCCCCTCTCTCTCTCTTCCATTCCCATTCTTCTCTCTATTCTTTTTGAAATTCTCTCATCATTACCTCCACTTCCTAGAAAACTTAACTCCCTATTCATGATTTCTATACTTTCAATTCTAATTCCAAACTTCTCCACCTTCTTTCTTTACTCCTCTTCTTTCTAGGCTTCTTCTGGTTATCTAGCTTTTGTCTAAGTTTTGTCTTACTTTTCTTTATTTCTCTACTTCTTTCCAAAGCTCAGCCATTTCTTTTCTCATTTCTTGTTTCATTTCTTCTTCCCTATCTCTCAGCCTCATTTCCTCCATTTCCATTACCTCTATCATCATCCTCCTTATATCTATCAAACTAACATTTTTCCATATGTCTGCCGTCTTCATCAAACTTTTTCTTCTTTTCTCCCCCATCCTCATTTTCACCTCTATCTTTCAGGAGAAGGTACTCTATGCATCTTCTGACCTTCTTCTTCTTTTAAACCTACTTCTTTATCCTCACTTCTTCCTCTCTCTTCTCTTTCCCCCCTGATATAATTTCTCTCATTCGAATAGTCTTTCTCCATTAAACCAGTTCAGAATTGAAATTCGGAAAAACACCCGCTCCCCCTCTTCTTGGCCTGCATCTGCCGAATGCAAAATGTAGAATAGATAGTATAGGAACCACAAACAGAAAGTTGAGCGTATGGGAAAGTAAGAATAATGATGAGGGAAGGTTAGGAATAATAGAGAGTTGAATAGAAATAAAGGAGACACAGGAAAGGAGAAAACATAGTGATAAAGGTTCCGAGATTAGAAGTGAAAGGGCTGGAAGAAAGGGTGAAAGAAGCGTCAAGAAGAATAGATGCGAAAGCAGAGATTGAAGAAGTGAGAAGTATAGGTAAGGGAAGAGGGGAAGAAAATATGGCTTTAGTAAAACCAAAGAAATGGGAACATCAAAGGGAAGTAATGACAAAGGAAAGTGAATTATATGGTAACCAAGAGAGAATAAAGAATGTTTGGACATGGACACAATTAAATGCAGTAAAGTCAGGGGAAGAGGAGGGGAAGATTTCAAGGAAAACGTGGGTTAAGTATGTAAAAATAAAAATATAAGGTGCATGGTAAAATTGGGACGAAGAGGCAGAAGAGTTAGTAAAAAGTGCGATGTTTGGGACTGGAAGAGAAGGAAAGGGGAGAGGGGCAATAAGGAATAGTAGAAAGCAAAAAAGAAAAGGAAAGGAAGAAAGGGAGGACTGAATGGAGGATATGTTACTGGAATGTAGCAGGATTGCAGAAAAAGATAGATGATTTATGAGGAATTTGGAACAGCGGGAGGCGGCAGTAATGATGACGGTCGTAATGTGGATAGATGAAAAATGATGGGAAAGAGTGAGGGGGAGATTAGTGAGGGGGAATTTACTAAGGGGGCGGTTTGAAATTGGGAAATTATTGAAGAGGAGCTTAGTAAGAAGTAGGTTGCCGAGAGGTTCCTGTTGGCAGGTTCAAAATGTAAAAAGAAGGAATAGAAAAGATAGGAGATAGTGGAGAGTTTGTGAAAGAAGATATGCAGGAGAAATATATGGAGATAGAAGATCTATCGGGAGAAAATAGAGAAGGAATTGAGCTTGTAATAGGAGATTTGAGTGGGAGGACAGGATATATAAGAGGGAGGGAATCGGGAGAAGAACGATGAAGAAAATCCAAAGAAGATACTGAATGGGGAAGGAAAGAAATCGTTTCAGTGCTTGGAGGAAATAGAATTCTTGGCCATATACGGAAATATATAAGGGATCAGAAAGGTGAATATACACGGTCGGGAGGTAAAAAGAGAACGGTCATTGACTTTGTGATAGTGGACATCGAGGTATCAGAGAAGGTCAAATAACTAAAGGTAGAAGGGAATATAGATTCTGATCTCTTCCCAATACCACTGACATTGGAAGGTGAAAAAAGTATTGGAGATAACAAGATAAGAAAGAATTTAAGGTAAAAAGAACAAGGAGGGATTGATCAATAGAAGGAAAAGAGCAATTCAAGGATTACGAGGAGTGAAAAGAGGCATAAAATTGGATGGGAGAAATTTGAAGGAAGGTGTACAAGAAGTGCCAGATAGGATAAATCCGGAGGTATATAAATTAGGCACATTGAGAGGTGGTAGTGATGATGGAAACGTGGCTAGATGAAGGAGGACGCTCAAGAGTTAGGGGAAGGTTATCAAGAGATTACAGTTGGCAGGTTAAGAATACAAAGAGGAGGAATAGGAAAGGCAGATCAATGAAAGGAATGGTGATGAGAATAAGGAAGCAATATCTAGCAAAAGAGGATGGGAGAGTGATAAAGGAAGATATTGAAGGTATATTGGTAGAAAATATAAAGATAGGAGGAGAGAAATAGACGATAGTGTGAGTGATTGTGAACGAAGATATGAAGGAGAAATCTAAGGAGATGAAAGAACTGATGAAAGCAAATAAAGTCAAAGTGCCTGGAGGAAAGAGGATGATCTATCATAAACTGAAGTAAAGAGGAGGATGAGGAAGGTGAATATACACGCTCGAGAAAAAAAAGGGAACGGACATTGACTACGTGATAGTGGACGACGAGGTGACAGAGATGGTCTCGAAACTAGAGGTAGAAGATTATGTGGATTCTGATCAATTTTCATTAATACTGACGTAAAAGGGTGAAAAGAGTATTGAAGGAAAGTGTAAAAAGGAAGTAAAGGTAAGGAGGACATGAAGAGGGGATTAGTCAATAGAAGTAAGAAAGGAATTTCAAGAGAAGCTGAAGCAGGTAGAAATGAAAGAAGGGAATGTAAATGAAGAGGTGGAAATAATGATAGGATAAATAAAAAGAGTATAAGAGGGAACAAGCAAGGATGAAGTTGGTGGAGGAGGGAACGAAAATGGATAGGATTAGGTGTAAAGAGAAAAAGAAGAAATTAAGAAAGGAACTAAGAAGAAGAAAAGGGAAAAGTAGTGAAGATGAATACAGAAAAAAATGAGGAATATATTATGATGTGTGGTTACATGAGAAAGGAGAAGAATAAAAGGTTCGGGAAGAGTAAATAAAGAGAGAAAAAGAAGGAGGCAGGCGAAATAGGATATTGAGATGATAGGACGGAAAAAAGTACGTTACGGATCTGCTACGTGGGGTTGGGAATAAAGTAAGTAAGGGAAGCGAAGAGAGAAGGCAAAGAGTCGGAAAAGAGGATGTAACAGGAGAATAACCAATTTAATAGGAATAATGAAAGAGAGGATAAAGGGTAAGTGTACAATTTAAAATAAAGTCTGGAAATATGAGGGGAATGAAATAAGAGAATGAGTATGGAGAGAAGAGGGATGGCAAGAGTTACGGAAAGAAATGGTTGTGGTTCCGATATTGATAAAAGGCAAAAGAGATGAGGTTGAGGATTGTATGACTTCCTCTCGCTGTTTCTATTTTTGTTGAGATCCGGAATTCAAAGCGTATTTTGGGTGCAGTTGGGGGTTTTCATTAGAGGGTATTCTAACAGTCAATTTTGTCTCCAGTGGCATTTATGGGTTTTCGATCAGGAAACCCATAAGTTTTCCTTATAGGAACTGACCTTCTGGGAGATTTCTTACCTTGATAAGGATGTTTCGTGAACTGCGAAACGTTGGTAGATTTTTTAATGTTGTTGCATTGTCTTTTATCAATCAAAAGAATAAAAAAAAGGAGGTTGTTTCCTCTTTCATCTTTCCTCTCTTTTATATTTATGTTATCTTTTGAAACTTCAATAGGTGAAGTCAAGGCTGTTTGGGCAAATTTGGTCGATGGATATTTTTCTGGAAGGTCCAAAAGTTGCAGGTACTACAATAAAGTTATTTAAAGTTTGAAAAATATTTGAATATCTCTATCAGTATTTTTTATTTGTTCTGAGAATTCTCAATTTCGAATTAATCAGCAGTTGATCACTGTCAGCGATAATGATTCAAAGGGACTGACATCAAGGCCTAGATAATACTAATATTGACAACTCCAGTTTACATTGGCAAAATAAGTTGTTAATCTTCCTACTTAGGTTTAAGAAATATGACCCTGCTGATTTATTGGTTGGCGCAACCGTTTTTTTCCGTGTCACTAGACGGTAGAACAAAAAATATTTGTGCCAAAAATAGAATACATACTCTATTTGCAAAACACTTGTTTTTTCATTCTGACCCGAGCATCCGAGAAAATCAGTTTATACAAGAAGTATGAAAATGAGGACCCAACCTGAAAAAGATCCCAACCTTAAAGTTCCTGAAGGAAAAAATCTCAGCATTCATTTGAATGTAAATGAAAAACAAGAAGATAAACGAAAGAAAGATGAACAAAACACAAAGAAAAAAAGATAATAATGTAATAATTATTGGAACTTCAGTAAACCGAACTTTGTTTATTGATACTATAAAGCCATTTACAAAGATCTTCGATGACGTTCCTAATTAAAATAGCTTGTTTTGGTTCAGAAGATATTTTCGATTGATCTAACCATCTGATCTACACACATTGTAAATTTAAATAATTGAGTTGAGTAACAAGATAGCAAGTAGTATATATATCAGCAGATATGTTTCAAAATTTATCAGTCACTGTTCACGAAAATACATTAGGAAAAAAATGAAGATTCTTAAGGGAACTTTACTCCTGACAGTTACGATTTTCGTTTATTTTCGTGGTAAGTTTACACAATATAATACAGATTTATGAAAAATTTGAGGTTATGTAAATTATAATTTTGATAAAAATAATTAGCAAAACAAAAGCCTACAGCATTACGCAATACATTATTTAATGTTTTTAATTGAAGGAGCAGAACATAGAATAAGAATAATAAAAATATATATTGAAAGAAAATCTTAAAGCTGATACTTCAACTGGAGATGGATTTAAACTTTTAATCAAAAACAGTCAAATTACAAGAAAAGGAACTCTTAACGAAAAATGGAATCGATGATATTAAAACTAAAAATTTTTTACTTCGACTTAAAAAAGATTGGAATTTTACAAAAAAGATCAATTTTTAACGAAAAAATTCAACCTTGGAGAAAAATAGATCATTTCTAACCAAACAGTTGCATATTAACCAAAGGCGGGAGAATATCTATCCAAAAGTAATGGATTTCCAACAAAAAAAATAACATTCGATAAAAAGATTACCCATCGAACAGACGGTCGAATTTTCAAAAAAAAATGATTAACCATCAGTTGCACTAGGAACGAGAGGGTTGAATTTTCAATAAAATGGATGCACTTTTTATCCAAACAAAGGGATCTTTCACTTTTTAACAAAATATTTGAATTTCCAACTATAAGATAATTCTGTAGCAAAATTATAAAAGTTGATATTCTAACAAAATTCAATCAAATAGACAAATTTTTAATAAACCAGTTTGATTTTCACTTAAATAGCTAAATTTTTCATCAGAATAATTTATTTTATTTTATTGAATAAATTTTCAAATCTTATCAATAGATAAATAAAAAATTGTGTAAATAAAAATTTCAGCTTTTACATTCATTATTATTCAAATATCTATTCTTTTATTATGTACCAAAAATAAAATATATTCTCGACGTGAAATTTGCATTCAATACCAAATAGTTGAATCTCCAAACTTTGGTTTAATCCAACAAGAAACAGTTGCAATAGAAGAGAGTTTTATCTCCAAGCTGGAAAGACAAATTTTTTAGAAGAGAATTGAATTCTTAACCAACAAAGATAAAATTTACACCAAATAGTTGAATTCCCAAAGAACAAAAATGAGTTTTAATTCAACGAGAAAAAGTTGCATTCAAGAAAAGGACCAAAGATGATGAATTTTGAATCAAAAAATTGAATTAAAAAAAGGATAAAGCTGAAAATAAAGTTTCGACTCAACAAGGGAACGTTGCATTTGAATAAAAATTTAACCTCCAAGTCAAAAAGACAACATTTAAAGAATAGAGTTTGATTTTGAACCAAAGAAGATGAATGAGGTTAGGCTGCGCTCTCTCTTTCTCGCTCGTACGCTCAAATCGATAATAGGAAAAAAAAAAAAGAGACTTGAATTTTGAATCAAGGAAGATGAATTTTGAACCAAATAGTTGAATCTTTAAAGAACGAAAATAAAGTTTCAATTCAGCAAGGAAAAGTTGCATTTTAAGACAAATTCAATCTTCAAGTCAAAAAGACAACATTCAAAGAAGAGATTTTAATGTTGAAACAAGGAAGATGAATTTTGAACCAAATAGTTGAATTTTCAAAAAACAAAAGGAAAGTTTCAATTCAACGAGAAACAGTTGCATTTTAGGAAATATTTATTCTTCAAGTCAAAAAGACAACGTTCCTTTGTATTAAAAAGGAAATAAAACTTTCTTTGAATGAAGATGTCAACTTTCATAATTTATTATTATTTAAATCTTCATTTATTTTTATTTTATACAAAAAACCAAAATTCATTTCCGACGTGAAAGTTGCATTCAATACAAAATAGTTGAATCTTCAAACATATTTATTTTAATTCAACAACAAACAGTTGCACTAGAAAAGAGTTTAATCTTCAAGCTGAAAAGAAGAAATTTTTAGAAGAGTGTTGAATTTTCAACCAAGGAAAATAAATTTTGAACCAAGACCTTTCCTGCAAAAAATGATGAATTCGCAAGCAAGAAACGGGAATCATCTAGAACTCAGTTAGCTTCTCTGCCTACTTGAATTAATTTTTTAACAAATAGTTGAATTTTCAAAAAACGAAACAAAGTTTCAATTCAACAACAAAAACTTGCATTCGAAGAAAAGTTCAAGTCAAAAAGACAATATTTGGAGAGTAGACTTAAATTTTTACCTAAGAACTTCCCTGCCAAAAATAGAAAATTTTTTACTGAATAGATGAATTTTCAACGAAGGATGAAATTCATTTTAGACGCATCACTTACTTTTTAAACCAAATAGTTGATTTTTTTATCAAAATAGTTTATTTCGCTTTATCCAATCAATTCTCAAATTTTATTGATAAAGAAATAAAAATTTCTTAGCATGAAAATTTCAAACTATATAATTTATTATTATTCCAATCTTTATTCATTTTTATTATATTCAAAAAACCGAGAAAGACGAATTTGGTACCAAAAACTTCTCAACCAAAAATAATCAATTTTGAACCAAATAGGTGAATTTTCAACGAAGGAAGAAGAATTTGAACTCAGAAGTTTTTTGCCGAAATCAATTTTCCAAGCTGAAAATTATAATTTTATAGAATACAGTTGAATCTTCTTTAAACAAAGATGAATTTTCAACCGAATAATTAAATTTTCCAGAAATGAAAATTATCATCGAAATTGTTGATTTTTCAAACAAAAATGTGCATTTTCAACCCAGAAAGAGTAATGTCCAGCAGAAAAAACAATTTTCGACCAAAAAAGATGAATTTTGAACAAAATATCTCAATTCTTAATAAAAACAGATATTTGGCGAACATACAGTTAAATTTGCAGCAAAATAGTGTAATTTCTGAGAAGAAAATTAATTATCAACCAAAAAACTTCATCTAAAAACAAATAGTCTAACTTATAAATACTTATAAATATACTTATAAATATTTATAAATTTATTTATAAATATATATATACTTATAAATTTTCCAATCCAACAAAAATTTGTGTTATTTCAATGAATAATCTATAACTAAGAAAATGAATGTCCAGATCGGTTGTTTACTTTCAAACAAGGAATTGGATTTCTATATAAATAAATAAATTATCAACCAAACAGGAGAATTTCAAGTCAAAGGGACGTATTTTCCATTCAGGAAGAGGAATGTCCAACAGAACAACCAGTTTTTTTACCACAAAAGATGACTTTTTATTCAAAAATATTACCTTCAAACTTTAAGACATGAATCCTGTTCTGGATATATTCAGGTTCATATTGAAAAAAATGATGAAAATTATTCCTTCAAAAAAGAATTATCGATGATGATTTAACCAATTTTAATTAGAAACAAAAAACAGTTGATTTATGAGAAAGAGATAGCTTCTTAAGAAAATAATTAAATCCTCAACTAAAACCGATATTTTGTAAATGAGAAGCTGATTTTGCAGACAGATAATTTTTAGCTATAAAAGATGAATTTCCAATCAATGATAGATTTTCATTCTTCGCATCTTCTCTGAACTCTTTGTTTGTCTCTTCTTCTCTCCTTCTCTTCTCCTCTCAGCTCTCTTCTTCTCTTCGTGTCTTTCCTCAACTCTTTTCTTCACTTCTTCTGTTCTTCTCTTTCTTTCTACACTCTCTTCCTCTCTCCTTCTCTTAACTCTCTTCTTCGCTTATTCCCTCAACTCTCTCCTTTTTTTCTTCTGTACTCCTCTCCTTCTATTATTCTTCCCTTATTTTCATCTTCTCTTTTTTTCCATTATTTTCTTGTTTCAGCAGTCTTGTTCCTTTCTTCTGTTCTCCCCGCAACATACTTCTTCTCTTCTTTCATTAACTCTCTCTTCTCATCTTCTTCTCTTAACTCTCTCCTTCTATACTTCCCTTCTTCTCTTCTTTACTTCTTCTTTTTTCTCCTCTTTACTTCTTATCTTCTCTTCTCTTCTCCTCTTCTTCTTCTACTTCTTCTTCCTTCATTTCCATTTTCTATTCTTTTCCTCTTTTCTTCTCCTGTTAAAAGTCCTTTTCCGTTCTTCTCTTCTTCCCTTAATATAATAATTTCCTTCTTCTCTAAATTATCTCTTCCCCTCTTCTCCTCTTCTTCTCCTAACTCTCTTCTCCCATTCTCCTCTTATTTTTTTCTTACTCCTTCTCTTCTTTCTACCTTCTCTCCTTTTCTTCGTCTCCCTTCTTTCCGTCCCTTTTCCCCTTCTTCCCTTCTTCATGAGAAGCTTGCGCTTCAACCGTGTTGTCTAACGCACAATCCAGTTTTTTCTGCTACGGATTCAACTATCTTATTAGAAAATTAATTTTCCCGTACAAAATTAATATTTTCGGTTTGAAAATTAAAATATTTAGTAGAAACTCAATTTTTTCCTGTTCAAGAATTTGACGATTTTTTAAAAACTTTTATTTTACCCATACTGAAAAGTCTTTTTTAAGTGAAATCTAAACTACTTTAATTGAAAGTTGAATCAGTTTAATAAAAGTTTTTGTTCTTGATGAAATGTTGATCATCCTTGTAGGTTATTAGCTTTTTGGACGGAAATTCAACTATTTTGTTGGAAATTTGTCTTCTTGGTTCAAGGAGTCACCTCTTCTGGTGGATTTTTTTTGGTTAGTAAAGAAAAACTTCAAATTAAATAACGATTTCAATCTACTGAGTTATAAACCTGATAGAATAAATCTTTTTCCTTTGTCAATTTTATTAATCACGTAAAGATTGAGTAAAGGCTTTCACGGATGAAAACAGAGCATGGCAATTTGCAACGTTTTATAATAGTGTGTTAATGGAATAATTCTTATAGGAGTTAGGAATAAAATTGGGAAGAAAAGGTTCGAGGGAAGAAAGACAAAGATACACAAGGGAAGTGAATACGAATAAGAAGAGTAAGATGTAGAGTAATCACAGTATAGAGTGGTGGAGGTTTTTAGAAGATTAGAAAAGGTATAGGAGACCGAGTTTGGAAGGAGAGGAGGAAACACTGATGTCGAGGGGTGACTGAGATGACAGGGCAGACAAAATAGAGAAGTATATAGGGAAGAGGAGAAGATTAGCAGGAACTATAAAGAAGAAGTATGGAACAAAGAAGGGAAGGAACTAATAGGATGGATGGGAGAACGAGGTTGGGATTTACTGGGTAAGAGCGCAACAAAGGAAGAATAGAGGAATATACTCCTGTTAGAGGATAAGTGGTTTGGATGATGAAAAAAATCCTTCAATATAAGAAAGAGTGGTATTAGAAGTGAAAAGGATAGAAGTGGCAGTGATGGAATATTATCACCCACACATTCACGTGGAATCGGAAGGGCATGGTATGAGAAAAAATGGGCATACTGGTGACGGATATTTGAAAAGGTAATATGGGAAGAGGGGTCAAAAGCGCAGTCGAAAGAAGATAAGGATGAGGGGAATAGGGTGAGACAGGGGTACGAGGAGAATGGGAAGACCTTAAAAAAATTTCCACCCGTCAAAGACTGTAAGGGAAGGAATAGAAGGTAAAATAAGGGAAGCTTGGAAAAAGTATTTCGAAGATGTAGGTCAAAGGTCGGATGAGAAGGAAGTGTCAGGATGAGAAAGGAAGAAAGGAGGTAAAAAATAATAAAATAGAAGCAATCATAAGGAAGGGTTAGAGAGGGGACGGGTTTTCCTGAAGGAAAAAGGAAGAGTGATAGACACAACTGCACAAGAGGGGAGATGAGAAGGACGAAGGAAAGTAAAGGAGGATGACGCTTCCTAATACTGCATGTAAGCTTTATGCGATGGTGTTGACAGAGATGGTGAACAAAGACGTGGGAAGTAAAGAGATTGTCCCGAATACTCAGGAAAGTTTTTGTAAAGTTAGAGGTGTAATGAATGACATTCATGAACTAGAACATGAAGTAGTTGGCAGAAAAGAGAGAAGAAATCTTTGCCTCATATCTATCTGAAGGAAGCTTTTACATCAGTAGACAGAGTGACTCTGTGGAAGATCTTAGAAAAAATAGGAGTGGATAAAGATCTTGTAGAAATGATGAGAGAGCTTTCTTCGAAAATAGAAAAAAGGAATAAGTGCTAAAGGTAATATTGAGAAGGCAAGGAAGGTCCTTGGAAGACAAGAAGCTAATTCTAAATATGGGAAGGTTACTGATTTTGGGGTTCAGAAAAGAAGGGGGAAGGGAGGAGATCGCACATGGGAATGTGAGGGTAACAAAGCAGAAGGAGTGAGGAAATTCGTTCAAGTGGGTTTCTGCTTCGAAAAAGATTGTGGCAAGGGCGCGGATGCAAGGGAGAGAGTAGAGAAAGCGTTCGTGTTCATAAAGCGAGTTTGGGAAAAAGGGCCTAACTATGATTATACAACAAAATTGATGCTGTTTGAGCCACTTGTGGAAAGAGTAATGATGTATAGTGTGGAGAATAAAGGATGGAGGGGGTATTAGGAGGAAGAGGGTAAGAAGAAGTAGAGGGAGTACACGAAGAATATCTAAGGTGGAATTCAGGTTTGCGAAAATGCACGTCAGGATACTTTGTCAGGGAAGCAGTATAGAATGAGATTGTGTAGAGAACAAAGAAAATGAAAATTGGGGTGGTGAGGTAAGCGACGTAACGGTTAAGTATTGATGAGGAAACATGTGGTAGAAAAGGAAAGTAACATCGTTGTAGGACAAGAATAAATAGAAAGGAAGAGACGCTTAAGAAGAAATAGGCTTGCAGGGTAGGAAGTGAGAAGAAGGCATGGAATGGGGCAACGAATGCAGATAGTTTTGGAAGAAAGAGGCGGAGAAACTGTGGGGCAGAAGGGATAAAATGGGATAATGCAATCACAGTATAAATTTAAGTATAGGTGGATAATAGTTAGAGGAAAGGCAAAATACTTGAAAAAGAAAAGGAAAAAAGAGGAAACAGAAGGAAACATCGATGGCGATAGGTGGTAACATGGGGAGATGAAATAGATACTGATTGAAAGAGAGAATAGAGCCTGCCGGCTGTATGACAGAGGAAACGCTAGACATGGATAAAGAATGGAATGTTATGTGGAACAAGGAGAGGAAGGAATGACGATCGGAAGACCGGCAATAAGAATCGGGCAAAATGGGTGGGATGATAGAGATATCTGGACAAGGAGTAGGAGAAAAGACAGAGTAGGTTCAAGGAGTTGAGGATAAGGGGAGATAGAAACGAAGAGATGCTTCAGAGGGAATAGGCTTGCAGGGTAGGGAGTAAGGAGGAGGTATCAGATGAGGCAAGTAATGCTGATAGTTTTGAAGGAAAGAGACGAAGAAACTAAGGCGCAGGGGAGATGAAACGGGATAATGCAATCACAGTATAACTTTAATTAGAGGTGAATAAGAGTTGAAGGAAAGGAAAAATACTTGAAAAAGAAAACGAAAAAAGGGAAAACAGGAGGAAACATCGAGGGCGAAATGTGGTAACATGGGGAGACAAAAAAGATAGTGATTGAAAGAGAGGAAAGATCCTGCAAGCTGTATAAAGAAGGGACGGCAAGACATTGATATAGGATTGAAGGTTATGTGGAATCAGGAGAGAAAGGAATGACGATCGGAAGACCGTCAATAAGAGTCGGGCGAAAATGGTGGGATGGAGGAGGTTTCCGGAAAAAGAGTAGGAGAAAAGACAGAGGAGGTTCAAGGAGGAGTTAATAATCACAAATCTCTTTTTCTTTACAGAAACAAACACCGCAGGCATTCACCAAGGCAGTCCATTTGGACCACCTTGCCCACATCCAAAGACACCCAGCCAAAAATATAACTCCATCCTTCCAGAACGTCGACCAGATCTGTACATCTGGTATTTGGAAACACCAATTGGGTTATGGCTAGATAATAAACGAAATCTGACAGGAATTGGCCTTTATCCTAGAAATTATACACCATCTGCCAAGGATCGGGTCAAACAAAAAGTCCTAGTTCGTCATCTACACTCATATGGACTAAATTTTGTGGTGTACGTATTACATATCCGGAAAGCAGAAAAGATAGAACCATTAGTTTTGGGAGCTGACTTTACACCTAGGCCTTGATAACCTTAAAATTAATTTATGCACGAAATAAGCAACACAAATATATGCAAAATATTTATGTAGATTTTTATAATTTATATTCCTGAATAAAAACATGAATAATAGAATAATAACTCATCAATAATATGATTCCATATTTGCTGAACGGCGAGAGTAAATGTTTACCAAGAGTTCAACTCCTGTTAGCATACTGTTCGATTGTTGTTAGAAAATGAGTATTAAGAATGACAATTTGAAAAAGAAAAGATTTGAAAAATATCGCAATGGATAGAAAGGAAAGTCAATAATCGAGCAAAAGACATAAGCTGAGAGGAATAAAAAAAAGTTGAGTAAGGACAGAAAAAATATGGGTATACAATGAGATACGAATTGCAGTTAATGAATTAGAAGGAGGGAAGGAAGTGGGAAGTATATGGGAAAGAAAAATGGAAGGGTAATAAAGATGCACGTGTTACGGTCAGGTTCATAAACGATAAGAGAAATTGAATCCGAAGAAAAAAGGAAAGAAATGCAAGAAGAGAGCCATCAAAGTATTTTGAAATGTATCAGAGTAAAGAAAACTCGTGAATTGGGAAGGTGGGACATGATGACGATGATGAGAAAAACATAGATAAATGAGTAGGAATGAAAAAGCATGAAGAAAATATTACAAAAAGGAGATGAAGAAATGCAAGAGAGAAATGATCAAGTCAAAGCGAGGAGTATATGCAGCCTAGTGGCAGGAGTGAAAGAGAAATTAGTGGTAAAGGAAGAGAAAGAAAGAGAAGAAGAGGAATATGGAGGAAATAAGGGAGTGGGGAGTTAGGAAGAGGGAGGATGAGACACGTTGCCAGGAAAACTTGAATATTGAGGTGAGGGACCGTAGTAACAAAAGGAAATGAAGGGTAAAGTAGGGGGGGTTGTTGATACCGACGTTTCAGGAAACTTAAGCACATAACGAGAGAATTTTATAAAATGCAGAACAAAGTAAATAGAGGAATGAAAACCCCATAGGAGAAATAAGATCCTAACAGGATAAATGAAGGTTCAACAGGAGGAAGAGAGTTCACGAGGGGACGTGGAGTGTAGTAAGGCGGATAGTAAAGGAATAGTAAATGTAAAGGGTCGAAAAAGTGGCAGACAATGACGGAGATGAGAAGTAATAAACAAGGAAAGAGGCAGAAGGATGGACATGCACTTCCTTCCTCCTCCGATAGAAGGAGGAACGGAGTATTTAAGAGACTGCTAGATGGTGTGGAAAATATCGTAAAGGGTGAAGGAAAAAGGCGGCGGTTGAGGACAGGGGCAGAGATAATGAGATAAGCAGGAAAGAAATAGATAAGGAAATAACAAGAATTACAAGAAACAAGAGTACAAACATGGCCTGAAAAATAGAGCACTAAAATATGGTAGAGGAGGAGTGAGAGAAGAGATGTGGATGATTCGGAATGAGGTATCGACCCGTAATGGATGGCAGGAGGAATTGTGAAACAGGGCTAGAAGTTCCATTAATAGAGAAAGGGAAGGAAGAAAGGAAGATGGGTAAGCAGGTATCAGACTGATATCAGACGGATACGAAGCCTATGCGGGAGTATTGAGAAAGAGGCTGGAAAGACAGGGGAAGAAAAAGGAAGTATGCCACAACAGCAGAAAAGTTTGAGGAAAGGGATCTAACTCACATATAAAATTAATGTGCTCAATCCCCTAGTCAATAGGAATTCGAGTCAGAATATAGGAAAATTAGTTGCACTCTTTGGAGATTTCAAAGCAGCATTTGACTTTGTCAACATGAGGGAGCTATAGGTCTCTATGAAA
The DNA here is from genome assembly GCA_011762715.2 of Neuroterus valhalla. Classification (NCBI taxonomy): domain Eukaryota; kingdom Metazoa; phylum Arthropoda; class Insecta; order Hymenoptera; family Cynipidae; genus Neuroterus; species Neuroterus valhalla. The sequence continues at coordinate 2,765 of WSXT02185649.1, read as the reverse complement.
GAGGCAGGAGTTGATGAAGGGTTCAAGTCCTGGTTATGCACGATGCAAGAAGAATGAATATTACTCAGAATTTGATAGTAAGAGCATCCGAAGAGTATGTGAGAGGGATTCATTGGAAGGAAAATGTTTGTTAAAATGAAATACTGTGTTTCAGAGAAAGAAGGTTTAGAGGAAGGAAGGAGTGAAGGTTAAATAGCGAGGTGATAGGAAGGAATAAAGAGAATAAAGAGATTGAATATGGTGGAATATCTCAGGGTCAGGGAACAATAGATGGTATGAACGGTAGAAGAAAATCAAAAATGTCTCCTAGATGAGGCAGGTATGGAAATATTGTTGCAGAATAGATCTACAATTTTGTGAATTGGTGGCAAGCATCAAGGATTAAGAAAAAGGTTTGAGATTATATGTAAGGAATAGTTGATAACGTATGTAACGCATATAAGGATAAAAGATATAAAACCATTATATTTCCAAAGGTATAGTTTTCCACCGAGTATGTTCCTCTGTCAGAAGATAGAGCTGAAAGAGGAAGGAGCTTAAAATCAATTGACTCGGAGCAAAATGTAGGAAGTTTGTGCAAGAAGGTAACACGCCAAACTTGTAAGTGCTTTCTCTGAAAGTGAAAAGGGAGACGCCTCTAAGCGAAAATGTGTAGAGAATGTGTTTAATGCAAATGATGAGGTTCAATTTTGTTCAACTCTGCAGCTCTTCTTTCTTTACTTCCAACATAAACTTTTTAGGAGAATAATACGAGTTTTGCTGAACTTTTCCCTTTCTCACTTCTTCAAGATCGTACAGATGAAAAGCCAACTGCGATTCCTTGAGGCTAAAGGACGCATAAATGTTTTCTACCTATTTTCCTCCTCTTTTTTACCATCACACATCTCAGTATATTCCTTTTTTCATCATCGATATTCATACCCACTACTCTTTCGTTTTCTCCATCTCCTTAGTTCCTTTTTCACTTCCTCCTTTTTCTTTTTGCGTTCCCCATCCCATTCATTTCTGCCCCCCCCCTCCTCTTCTAATTGCTATTTCCTTTCTATTGATCAATCCCCTCACTCAGTTCTTTTTACCATTACTTCCTGTTTGCCCGTATCTTGAGCACCTTTATTACCCTCTCACGTCAGTATTAATGGAAAGTGATCAGAATCTATATATTCTTCTTCCTCTAGTATCTTGACCTTCTCTGGTACCTCGTCGTCTACTATTATATAGTCAATAACCGTTCTCTTTTCACCTCCGAAAGGTGTATATTCACAATCCTCATCCTCCTCTATATTTACGTTAATGATATACCATCCCATTTCCTCTGAGCACTTTAACCATTTCATCCCTTCCCCATTCAGTATCTTATCTTCAGATTTTCTTCTTCGCTTTTCTCCCCATACTCTTCTTCTTATATCTTCTGTCCTTGCAAAAAATCTCCTTCTATTACAAGCCTTATCCCCTCTTTATTTTCTTACGTCAGTTCTCTTATCTCCTTAGATCTGTCCTGCATATATCCATTCACATACACTAACACTATCTTCCATCTCTCTCCTCCCATCTTTGTCTCTTTCATCAATAATCCTTCAATTTCTTCCTTCATCACCCTCCTATCCTTTCTGCTGGATATTCCTTCCTCATTTCCATCACCATTCCACCCATTGATCTGCCTTTCCTATTAGTTCTGTTTGAATTTTGGATCTGCCAACTGCAACCTCTTGGTAACCTTTCCATTACTCTTTCTCAGCCTTTTCCCTCTAGCCACGTTTTCCGCATCTATAACTCCTCCTAGTTTTACAACTTTCTGAAAGATCCTCTATCTTTTTTCTCCAATCCTGCTACATTCCAGTACCATACTTTCCATTCATCCCTTCCTCCCTTTTTTTCTTTCTCCTATTTTTCATTCTCCTCTCTTCCTCCCCTTCCTCTTCCAGTCCCCTAACACCGCATTATTTACTAATTCTCCTGCCTCCTCATCCCAATCCCACTCTACATCTTGTATTTTTATTTTCCTATACCTTATTTACGTTTTCTTCCTGTTTTTCTTCTCCTCATCCGCTATTTCTTCTAACTTATGCCGCATATTCTTTTGTTCCCCTGACCAATCATCTTCTACTCTCTGTTCACTTCCACATTACTGATTTTCATTCAACATTATCTCCCTCTCCTCCCTATGCTTTAATTCTATCAGCATCATTTTGTCCTTTCTTCTTCCATTCCTTCCTATACTCTTTACTCCTCCTACCAGAACTTTCGCATTCATCATATCTGGCACTTCTTGTACACCTTTATTTAAACCCCTCCTTCTTTTCTGAAAATATTCTTTTTATTACAATATTCTTCCTTCTTCCCTCTCTCCCTTCCTTCTTTCAGTTCTCCATTCTATTTTTCGCAACCTTGCCTTATTCCCATCCTCCTTCTCTATCTCCCCTCCCTTCAACTTTCTGGATTGTGTTTTGTATTCTTTCTATCCTACTTTCTAACTCCTTCACTCTTTTCTTTGCTCCTTCTTCTTCTCTAGTTGTAGCTCTAGGCATTGCATCCCTTTCTCCAAGTTTTCCCGAACCTTTTCCCATTTCTTTACGGAGTTCCGCCATTTGCCGTCATTTTTACTGTTCTTTTTTTTTCCTCCGTTCCTCCTGTCTCTTTTTCTGCATTCCCATCAACTCTACCATCATTCAAAGGATTTCTTCTAAATTAAGGTCTTTCAACGCCTCTCCAGCCTCATCTCTGCTTGAAAGAGCATCATCCTTCTAGGCGACATGAACGGCTGGGTC
>WSXT02185638.1:0-15315 GCA_011762715.2 Neuroterus valhalla | reverse complement strand
TTACTCAAGTGAGACTTGCCACAAGTGAGGCCTTGCCGCGAGAAGGAACTTTTCGCAGGTAAGATTTGCCGGAAGGGAGACTTGACAAATGAGACTTGATATTAACTCATCAGGTTCATCTTCTGGATCTTAAGCGAATAAATCGAAAATCATCATCTATAATCTGGATCATAAACCGCCACCATCTGGAATATTCTGATCATTAGCGACTCTATGGATCCTCATCAAGGACCATCTCGATCATGAATCATGAATTGAGAACTCAAAGCCCAACAGCTCAGAAAGGATTAATATCCTCCAAGCAGCTTCTGCTGTATCATTGGTTGATGATTCAGCATAGCTGCATCTGATGATCATCTACCATCATCTAGAACATACCTCACTTTTTCGAAGATACATCGTTATCCAACACAAACCCTATTTTCCGGATCATCTCCCACAATCATCTGGGACATACCCAACCATTTAAATCATACTTTTCGAAATAGGTCACCATCCATCATTTTTAATGATCATTTTCCAACAGCGTAGTGAATAATATTTGCACCCACATGAACTCTCTTAAGTACCACTTCTATTATCATTTTGAACATGATTCATCACCACCTAGATTAGTAACCATCATCTGAATCATCAACCATTAAAATTTAAATCATTTTGTTCTAAGGCTGCTGGATCAATTACCGTCTGAAGCATCACCCACTAGCATCTAGAACATTTTGATCTGCAGCTCCTCTATGAACCCTCATCTAGTATAATCAGAATCATGATCCATTATCATCCTCAGCATAATACACCATTCTTACAGATATTTAATTCTTGTCTTTCCTTCATTCTAGAACTAAAATGACCATCTCACTTCTGGTGAAAGCCAGATCGACATGGTGACAGAGTTCTTTGGACAACTGGAGGGCGATAAGCCCGAATGATTTTGTCGTTGTACCTCTTCGAGTTTCCACTCGCGTTAAGAGAATATCTAAGACTCGCGTATTGCCGAGAAGCATCGAGGCGTAGAAAGAGGAGTGAAGAGTAGCGGACCGATGGTGGAAAAGCGATGTTCTTGGAGGTAACGGGGCGAGATAGAAAAATTGCCTCGATGTAAAAACATGAGGATCGCTTCTGCGTCCACACTCAATAAAACGACCCAACACACATGTGGAGAGATCACACATTGGCGGGAGATAGCTAAAAAGATAGGATGATAGGTGGATGAAAGGAGGGAAAAAGAAAGCTCGAGATCCGCAGATCGAGTCGAGTGGTCAGCTATCGAAACCTCCTACCACCCAACTCCCAACGTCCAGAGCCAATAATAAAAAATATACGACCCACACAAACACAGATGCATGTAGGAGAAGAGGCGGTCAAATTATACGGCTGCTTCTAAGTGATCGCATTTCCACATAGACGAGCTGCGCCCGATATGAAAGAGTGGTCTGCCTGTCCATGGCTTGAGAATCCATAGGGGGTCGGGAGTCTAAGGGTGGGTGAAAAAGCCACCCGAACTGGTCCAGGGTATTGAGAGATGCTCTTTTCGAAGAGTATTAGAGGGCATTTTAGGCTCTTTTATGGCCTAGGTTCTTCCAAAAGAACAACTGCTGTTCCAATCCTGAGGAATAAATTCAATTTCATATCTTTTGCAGTATTGAAACCCCCGTTGAGTATAAGCATCGAACTTTACTTGAACAGCCTTTGGAAAAATTCGTTGGAGAACATTTCTCCTCCATAGATCATTTTTTATAAAAAAGATACGGATACAATACGGATTATGAGCCGTTATTCAGAACGTCACTGATAATCTCGATCACGAATCATGATATAGATCGTTTTCATCATTTGGATCATCACCGATTATCTAGATTATCATTAACCTTCTGCATCATTCATCGTCTAAATTATCATAAACTACCTATACACTTTTTTGGATAAGTAGAGGAGCTACTCGAGATAGTCTAAAGTGTTCAGAGATTCACCTTCTGATGACTAATGGAGGGCATTTTGGGATCTTCTATAGCCTGTTGTAGGTACTCTCGAAAACAGCTGATTTCCAATCAGCAAAGCAGTTACCTAGAGCATTATCCATTATCTTGACCATCAACCATTATCTGCGTAACCACCCATCACCTACACAGTGCATCGTCTAGAATATCAACCTCCGCCAAGATCATCGTGCACTATTATCTGAATTATTTTCTATCATCAAGCTGATCATTTATTATCTTGATCTTCATCTGTTATTTAGATGATCAACCACTAACTAGATTGTCATCTACCATTCACATCGTCAATTGTCAAGAATAGCATCCACTTACCAGATTACCATCCACTATCATCTTGAATATACCCCATTATCTGAAGTATACTTGACCATCTGGAGCCTAATCTCCTATCATCCGAACTGCCACCTATTCTTTCGATCATTATCATTATCTCAACATATGTAGCTTACTCGACTATCTGGAACGTGATAAATTTTCTCCTGAACTATCACCTATGATCTGGATTATTATTAACTATCTTGATTACTATCCACGATCAAAAACGTCCATCGTCTAGATTATAATCCACCATCTGGATCATGATCCACTTTTATCTGGAATATACTTCACCATCTTAACCATGCCTCACCATATGCAGCATACTCTGACATTTTGAGCATGGTAATCCACTATCATCTCGAATATACCCCATTATCTGAAGTATACTTGTTCATCTGGAGCCTTATCTACTATCATCTGGACTGCCACCTTTTCTTTGGAAAATTATCATTATCTCACCATATGTAGCATACTCGACCATCTGAAATATGATACACTTTCATCTGGAGTATCACCTATGATCTGGATGATCATCAATTATCTAGACAACTATCCACCATTATGATTGTCCATCGTCTAGATTATAATCCACTACAGATCGTGATCCACTTTCATCTGGAATAAACTTCACCATGTAAGCCGTGCCTCACCATATGGAGCATACTCTGCCATTTTAGGCATAGTAATCCACTATCATCTCGAATAAACCCCATCATCTGAAGTAAACTTGACCATATGGAGCATCATCTACTATCATCCGAACCGCCACCTTTCCTTTGGATAATTATCATTATCTCACAATATGTAGCATACTCGAACATCTGGAACATAATACACTTTCTTCTGAACTATCACCTATGATCTGGATGATCATCAATTATCTAGATAAATATCCACCATCAAAATTTTCAATCGTCTAGTTTTTGATCCACTTCCTAGATCATGATCCACTTTCATCTGGAATATACTTCACCATCTAAACCATGCCTCACCAAATCGAACATTCTCTGCCATTTTAAGTAAAGTTATCCACTAGTATCTCGAATATACTCCATTATCTGAAGTTTGCTTGACCTTCTGGAGCCTAATCTTTTATCTTCCGAACTGCCCACCTTTTCTTTGATCATTATCATTATCTCACCATATGTAACATACTCGAATCTTCTGGAACGTAACACATATTCAACTGAACTATCGCCTTTGATCTGAATGATCTTCTATCGTCTATATAACTATCCACCATCAAAATTGTTCAATCTTCTAGATTATAATCCACTACAGATCATGATCCACTTTCATCTGAAATATACTTCACCATATAAACCATACCTCACCATATGGAGAATACTCCGACATCTTTAGCATAGTAATTTACTGTCATCTCGAATATACCCTATTTTCGGAAGTATACTTGACCATCTGGAGCCTAATCTACTATCATCTGGACTGCCACCTTTAATTTGGATAATGGTCATTATCTTACCATATGTAGCATACTCGACCATCTGGAACATAATGCACTTTCATCTGAACTATCACCTATGATCTGGATGATCATCAATTATCTAGATAACTATCAATCATCAAAATTGTCAATCGTCTAGGTTATACTCTACTACCTAGAACATAATCCACTTTCATCTGTAATAAACTGAACCATCCAAACCTCGCCTCACCATGTGGAGCATACTCTGCCATTTCAGGCATAGTAATCCACTATCATCTAGAATATTCCCTATTACCTGGATCTTCATCTATCATATAACTCATCAACTATTACTTAGATTATCAGTTACCATCTACATCACAATTCAGTTTCGTATCTATCGTGATATCCAAACTTGCATAGGCATAAACTTCAACTTCAGTACCATTTACAAAAATTTGAGGGGAACAATTATATCTCTATGAACGATTGCTCAAAAATTAGAAGAGGAAGTTTTTCTAATCATGGCTTATCGACTCTTTCTACAGAAACCACAGTTTTAGATGATAATATTTTACTTATATGTGGAAAAGAAGAACATTTCCAATTATATGTACCGTTATCTACTATCTTAATGATTTTCAATTATCTTTATTATCACCCACCAACTACATCATCTATCGTCAAGATTAACATTTACTTCCTGGAACATCATCTACGTTCATTTATATGCATTATCTGAAAATATGCTTGACCAACTGGAGCATTACCTGGTATCATCGGAATAATATCTTGCCATCTTCCTTCATATGGCTCTTGTACAGTCTAGATTATTCCGGAAGAAGAACCTCTCATTGAATCCTGAAGCATTGAATTCGATTTCTTATTTATCGGGATATTTGAACCATTTTTGAGTATAGCCATCAGCTACAACTTCGGTACCATTCAAGAGAATTTGATAGATGAAATTTCGTCTTTATGAATGAATACTCAAAAAATGAAGAAGTGCATTATCTGCTATCATCTGGAACATACCTCGCTATCATTCTGTCCACGGCTCTCTCATGGTCTAGGTTCTCCTGACAGAGGAATTTCCGGTCAGGTGCTAAAGGAATAAATTTCGTTTCATATCTATCGTGGTATTAAACCCCTTGTTCAATATGGGCATCAACTTCAACTTTGGAACCATCCATAATAATTATATGGAGAAAAATTTGGTCACCATGGATGATGCCATTAGGAATAAGAAAGAATATTGTTTTGTAGTTATGGACGATGGAGTTATAGATGATATGACATATTATCCAAACGGAACAAAAATTTTTCATGTAAACGCGTAGGTAGATCATATTCAATTATCTTGTTCATCGCTCACTATCTAGATCACCATGAATGACCTAGATTATCATCTACCAACTACATCATATATCGTCTTGATTATCATACACCACCTCAATCATGACCTACAATCATCTGGCCATCTAATACAACTTCATCGTATAGATTATCATTATCATAATCCACAACTAGCTTTAATGAAGAAAAACATTTTCAAATCGACCAGGAAATAGAATATTTCAAACTATTCGAATTTCAATATCTTCTTTTGCCGCAGCGTGTGCTAGTCCGTCTCTGATTTCGGTCAATTTCTACATCCTTCTGCAATCGTAGTTTCGTAGAAAATAAGGTAGTGGTGGGAAGGGAAGGAATAAAAACCATCTCCGGGAGCAAAGCGGGTAGCGGTAGCAGTTAGCACAAAAATAAAATAAGGATGAAACAAAAAGAGAGGAAAGAACGAACGGCAGGAAAAATAAGTCGACCCTTATCTCGTCCTCGTCCCGTTTCGTTTGGCCTATGCATATTCAGAAGCTTCCCTCTTTGTCTCACCTTCTTTTCCGCTCTCTCTCCCTCGCGATTCTGCTTGCCGCACCCCGTCGTTTCCACTGGTTCGCTCGTACGCGGACTCTATACTTACACTCGTTCACCACCCGCTAATTTCTAGGCTTCCTTCTTTAATTGCACCGGCACGATAATAAGACCGTCGAGGCGTAGAGGTTAGGTCTGTGTACTCCTATATATATACGGAATGTCGTTTGCCCGGTACCGTGTAACGAGGTAACACCCATTCTTACACCCCCGACCATCGTGATAATCTTTATTACTCAACAAACCGGATGGCAGAAGCCGCAGGATGAAAAGGGTTGCCTTCTTAGCTTTTCCGTTCCGAGCTCTCAACGCTCTTCTTCCCAGATATAAGAAAGCACTTTGGAAGATATTTATTTCTAAATCTTTGCAGAAAACATACGGAGCTGATGATCCAGATGATAATGAACAATGTGCCAGATGGTGGAGTATGTTCTAGGGGATGGATTATGTTCGACATGATAGAGGTTGATGCAACAGATGAAGAAGTATTGATATGCATCCTGAAAACTAGATCTTTTAATGTCTTTGCAGGTATTGCTCCAGATGTTAGGGTATTGCTCATAGGATAAATTATATTTTACATGATTATGGTTGATAGTAGACGATCATTCAGATAATATCGTGTAACGAGGTTAAAGTCATTCTTACACTCTCGATTATCGTAATAATCTTTATTGCTCAATGAACCAAAAGGCAGGAGCCACTGAACCAAAACAGTTGCCTCTGCAGGTTTCCCGTTCTGAAAGCTCAATGCTCTTTTTCCCAGATATAGAAAAGTACTCTAGGATATATATCTTTCCATACCTTAAAGAAAACTTTCAAGGATAATGATCCAGATAATAATTGACGATGTGCTAGATGTAAAGGTGCCTTCTAGATGGTGAAATATGTTTCAGGTGATATAAAGTATTGATCGAGATGGTGGAGTATGTTCTGGGGAATCGATTATATTTGGCCATGATAGTGGTTGGCGCCCCAGATGGATCCGTATGTTCCAGATAAGATGTTATATTCCAAATCATAATGGCCGATCATCCAGATAGTGCTACGGAACATAGTGTCACTCATTCCTACTTCCCGATTATTCGTGATAATATTTATCACCTAACAAACTATATGGTAAGAGCTGTAGGAGGAAGGGGGTTCCCCTTTGATGTTTTTTGTCTTTGTTCATCAGAGCTCTTCCTTCTAAATTTCAAAAAGCACTTTGGAGAACTATTTTTTTCGTAGTGTCAAAGTAAACCGTCAGAGAAGCAAATATTTGTGAAAATGGTAGATGATTTTTGAGATCAAAGTCAATGTTTATCCAGGAGATAATAGATGATGTGCTAGATGGAGGGGTGTGTTTCGGATAGTAAGACATGTTCCAGATGATGGTCGATAATAATCGAGATGGTTGAGTTTGTTCCAGGGCATAAATTATGATGGACATAATAGTGGTCGATGCCCTAGATGGAGCGGTATGATCCAGATGCAAGGTTATATTCCGGATGGTAGTAAACAATAATGCTGATATCGTGGTCTTATGAGGCAACACCCATTCTGATATTCCTGACTACGTAGATAATCTTTATTACCCAGCGAATCAAACAACAGAAGCTGCAGGACAAAAGGGTTGCTTTTCTAGTTCTTTTGTTCTGAGTCTCATTGCCATTCTTCTAAGATGTTGAGAAGCGCATAGAAAATATATTCATATAGATTTGAAGAAAACTATAAGAGAAGCAGATATTTATAAGCATCGTAGATGAATATTGCGATCAGAGTCAATGATGATACAGAAGATATTAGACGAAATGCCATATGGAGAAATATGTTCCAGACAGTTAGACATGATCCAGATGATATTCGATCATAATCGAGATGGTTGAGTTTGTTCCAGGACAAAAATTATGATACGTTGATAATCTTTATTACTCAGCGAATCAAACAACAATAGCCGCAGGACAAAAGGATCGCTTTTTCAGCTCTTCTTTTCTGATTTTCATTGCTATTTTTCCTAGATTTTGAACAGCACATTGGAGAAAACATCTTCTAATAGCTTCAAAGAATAGTTTTAGAGAAGCAGATATTCGTAGACACCGTAGATGATGATTGACATAATGGTGGATTGATAGCCACAATCGGCGCATGGCCAGAACTGGATAACTTCCCATACCTTGTAATGAGAAGGTTTTTTTGGAGCATTTCGTAAAGAAAGCATTCCAGGAAACATACTTCTTTATAGCTTTGAGAAAAATTTTTGAAGAAGCAGATAGTTGCAGGCATCGCAGATGGTATAAGAAATGATAGCGAATGATGATGCACATGATGACGGGCGATAAGCTAGATACTGAGGTGTATTTCGAGTGACCAAATATGTCCCAGATGATAATGATGATCGAGATTATAGTAAATGATGGTCCAGATGATAGCAGATGGTGTGCTAGATTGTACAGCAGGTTCTAAAAAGAAGTTTATATTGCAGATGATAGTGGACGATCATCCATGCAGGGACTTGCGGAGAGGAGATCATAAAAATAGCAGATGATGATCAAGATGATGAAGGACGATGTGCTATATGGTGGGGTATGCTTAAGATGTTGAAATATGTTCAACATGATATTAGGTGACGATCTAGGTGGTGCAGTATTTTCCAGAAGATGAATGCTGTTCTACAATATAGTGATGGGTGATGCTGTAGATTGGTCAGTATGTTTCAAATGGGAGGACATGCTACAGCTCAAAAGGGACGACAATCCAAATAGTACCTTGTAACGAGGAGACTTTTTTAGAGCACCTGGTAAAGACAGCACTTCGGGAAAAAATACCTTTTTATAGCTTCGAGAAAAAATTTTGAAGAAGCAGATTGTTGTATTCATCGTAGATAGTGTTTGAGATAATAGCGCATGATGATGCACATGATGGCGGGCAATGAGCTAGATACTGAGGTGTACTTTGTGTGGCTAGATGTATTCCAGATGATGTAAGTGATCATTCAGATCGCAAACTATGTTTCAAAAGATGAATTATGTTCTACTTGATAGTGGTTGATGATCCAAATAGTACCGTTTGATGAACCTACACTCATCCTTAAACCTTGGACCATCCTGATGATCTCCGTTAATCAACAAACTGGATGACAGGAGTCGCAGGACGAAGGAAGTTGCCTTCACAGCTTTCTCGTTTCGAATCCTTAATGCGTGCATTTCCAGATATTAGGAAGCATATTGGAAAATATATGATGATCGAGATTATAGTGGATGATGGTCCAGATGATAGCAGATAATGTGCTAGATTGTACAGCATATTCTAGAAAGAAGGTTGTATTGTAGATGATAGTGGACGATCATCCATGTAGGGACTTGCGATGAGAAGTACATTCTAGAACACCTTGTAAATGAACTACATTGGAAAATATATCTCTTACAGTTTTGAAGAAAGATTCTGGAGAAGCATATATTTGTGTAAATCGTTAATAATGATTATAAAAATAGCAGGTGATGATCAAGATGATAAAGAACGATATGCTATATGATGGGGTGTCTGTTAGATAGTGGGATATGTTCCAAAAGATACTTTATGATTATCTAGATCATGAAGTATGTTCCGGGATATAATTAGGTTCCACATTGTTGTTAAAAAAGCTCCAGATCAAGGAGAAATCGACTATCAGAAGTCGCAAGACAAAGATGGTTTCCTTCGTAGCTTGTCTATTACGAGCTCATAATGATCTCTTTCCCAAAAAATTGGAGCTTTGTGGAACATGCATCTTTTCATAGTTTCAAAGAAAACTCTCAGAGAAGCATATATTTGTAGACATCCTAAATGATGGTTCAGGCGATAATAGGAAATTTTGAATATGGCATGGTGTTCCTCAAATGATGCAATATTTTTTAGACGATAGTAAGAGATGATGCAGATGGTGAAACATGTTTTAGGCATTATTTATAGTTCACATAGTAGTGATGGATTTTCCAGATGGAGCAGTATGTTTCAGATCAAAGGTTATGTTCCAGATGATAGTTGATGATCATCTATATGGTACCTGTCAAAGAAAAGCACGTTGTATCACACCTTGTACAGAAAGAAATTTGGAAAATATATCTTTAGATAGCTCCAAACGACGTTTTTAGAGAAGCAGATATTCGTCGAAATTTTCGATAATGATTGAGAATATAGTGTTTATGGGTCGTTTTGAGGATGGGAGAGCATGTTTCAGATGAAAGTCAATGATGATTCGGTGAGGTATGTTTTATGTGTTTTATTTTAGGTGATTGTATATGTTACTCCAGATGGAGCAGCATTTTTCAAATAAATGTTTGTATTCCGAATGGAAGTGGACGATCATCAAGATAGTACCATGTAACTTGAAAAGACTTATCCTTACACTCCTGAATATTGTGATCATCTTTATCACTAAACGAATCAGACGGCAGAAGCTTCGAGACAAAGAATCCTTCCTAGCTTTTTCGTTTCAAGTCTCCAATGTTCTTCCCTCTGGACAACAAAAAACTCCTGAACAAATATAGCGTTTCATAACTATTAAGAAAACTTTCGAAACAGCAGATATCCGTATGAATGATGCTCAGTGATCAGGATGATAGTGGATGATAGTGGATGATAATTCAGATGATATTAGATGATGAACCAGATGGTGGTTTGTGTTTAGGATGAAGAAGTATGTTCCAGATAACAGTTGATAAAAATCCAGAATATAAGGTATGTTTAATGCAATAGGTTATGTTCTCGATGATGAAGGATAAAGAGGGTACCTCGACACAAATCTTCTTGGTTTTCCTTTATTTTGTTTAATGATCCTAAAAGTTAAGATGACCTGTTTAGAAGGTTGAGCATGTTTGAGATAGTGATGAATGTTCCACAGGATAATAGATGTTGATTGTAATAATGCGTTTTGTTACAAATAACAGTGATAATGATCCAGAGACTTTCGGAAAATGCTCCTGATGCTTGTAACGATGCAAAAAATATTCAGAAGGATGAATGACGATTCAGAAGATGATGGACAAGGATTTAAATGAAGGGCAGTCATTTAAAGAGAAGATGGTACAGCTAGTGATAGATTATGAACTAGATGATTGACAGGAATGATTCTAATTGTGTTACCGACAAACCTATCTACTAGCAACACTATCAAATATTTTTATATTGGAAAATTTGGATTGAATAAATTGACTCTCAGAAAAAAGAAATAACACAGCTTGAACAATAAAAATTGTTAGGCTACTTATACTGGTGACAGAAGAAAAGGTGTCACGTCTTGTGAATTGTGGGCCACGTGACGAAGGCGTGAGCGAGGCGCGACGCGTCCTGATGGAACAATGCCATCGGACCTCTTCGAGGAGGAATGTCACATGCCGCACCCATCTTCTGCTTTCTGATCTGTCCATACTTTAGATTTTTTTATATTCACTAAAAATTCCTGTGTCACCTTCCATCAGTTGCAAGAATGTTCTCTTTTTCAAAACATCTAAATTGGTTCAACTCTAAACTGAATTACAATTTTGAAAGATGAATGATGGTTTCCTTGACATTTATTTCATAATATCTCGAAACGTACTGAAAAATTCTGGAAAATTCTGAATAGACCCAAAATAATCCGAAGTATTTAGAACATTTGGATGATAGTACAGATTGAAAATTATTTTTAAGATGGTGCAGTATGTTCTAGATGGTAGTGAATGATGATACAGATAATAAGGTTTGCTTCAGATGATAGTGAATGATAATTCAGATTATGGCGGTAGGGACTCTAGATGGTGGAGTATGTTTTAGGCAGCGTAGTATGTTCCAGATTATAGTGGATGATGATGAACATAGTGTCGAGAGATTTGGATGGTGGAGTTGCTACCAGATGATATTGAATGATGACCCAGATGGTGGGGACACCCGCTAATAATTGAAATATGTTTAAAATGATCTTTAACGATTTCTAAGGACGTGCATAATTAGGAAGTTGCTTCAGCTGATAATACATGTTTCGGATTTTAATGTATGAAAATGCAGATGATATGCTTTGTTCTAGATGATAGTGTTAGATGATCCAGATGATGAGGTGTGTCATCAATCATAGGTGACGATGATCGAGATGGTGTAATCTGGCTGGTGTATTTATTCAAATGACAGTAGAATAGTATCTGGATGTTCAGACATGATTAATACGAGGATTCAGATCATAGTGGATGATAGTCCAGAATATTTCAAATTATGCTCCGGAAAGTGGAGTTTGATTTGGATGGTAAAGTATGATCTGAAAGATAGTGGATGATAGTCCAGGAAACAGGATGTGTTTCAGATAATAGTGAGTGATGATCAAGATGATTAAATATGTTTCAAATTTTGGTTGATTATAATCGCCAGATGATCAAGAAGGTTGCGGATTAGGCTTCAGATGGTGGAGTGTTTTTTTGAAAATTTTAAACATTTAAATGGTAGTTCGAACTAATATTTAGATTCTTAAGTATATTTCAGATTATAGTGGACAATGAAGCAGATGATTGAGCATCATCTCAAAGATAATGGAGTATATTCCAGATAATAAAGTATATTTAGAATAATGGTATGTTTTGGATGACAGTGGGTTAGGACTTTCATTGAAGGGTGTGTCTAAGATAAAAGGGAGTGTTTCCCTAAAGAAAAAAAAAAAACGTTTTTGTACCTTTTATTGAGGATTCTCAATATTAAGTGCATCGAGTTCGAAATTCACTATTTCTCTTTACAATTAGTCACAGAATGGGAATCAAATATTAGTTTTCAAATATCACCCCCATAAGTCGGTTTTATAGGGCCCCCGAAAACCATCATAAGTGAAAAAATGTGTTTTTCCAGTTTTTGGCGCTAATTATGATTTTTTGTGGTTTTTTTTACTCAGAATATTTCAGATACATGAAATACTACTTAACACTGATAATTAGATGTTTATTTAAGTTGTTTGGACAATTTATTATGGTTTCAAGCAACTTTCTATTAGAAAAGAGCTTGAAAGTCAAAGTTTTTTTTCTGGATTTTCCAACTTATTTTCAACGTTTTAGTTGGAGCGGGGAAATAAATAATTGAATTCAAGAAAAATAATTGTTCGAACAATTTGTTAATTAATATAACAATATTCTTTTAGAATAATGCTACAGTTGCGTTTTTTAAGAATTTTTCATTTTTTTGTCCACTTTTCACTTAAAGTCAGTAAATATTTCATATAAATTAGCAAGAATAATGGTTTAAATAAATTGTAAATGTTTATAGCTATCTTCGTCTAGATGAATACTACATAAATGCAGTTTTTTTCCGACTTTCTATCGATTCCAATAAGAATAAAGTTATGATTATTCCATGTAAAAAAAACTATTGTTCAAACAATTTATTATCATTGCTAATAATATTTCCTTTGTATAATGATGGAAACTAGCGGTTTTTTGTGAAATTTTTAACTTTTTGCCCACTTTTCACTTGAAATGAGTTAATATTCAATTCAATATAACAAAAATAGTTGTTTGAACAAATCATTATTGTTTATAGCTTTCTTCTCTTAGATTAGTGCTAAAAAGTTGCGGTTCTTCTGAACTCTTAAGCTTTATGTCTACTTTTCACTTAGTTATATTATATTGAATATATTTAATTGTTGATTAAACTAGATCGTTTTTATTTAAAATTTAGAAAAAAATTCTGCAAAATCAACCATTATATTCTTGATTAAAACTTGATATTTTAAGGTTGAAAACTCAGCTCTTTGGTTGAAAAATTAACTTCTTTCTTCACAATTCAATTTTTGCGTTGAAGATCTATAAGTTTAGTAGGAAATTCGAAATTCAAATTCCAAATTCCTATCAATAGGCAAATAAAATACTATATGAAATGATAATAAATTGTTTGAACAATTATCTTTCTAACATGAGATTATTATTACTTTAATCAAACTGGAAAGTGATAAAAAGTTAAAAATTTCAACAAGGAAAACCGCAACTATGTAGTATTAATCTAAAAGAAGATAGCTATAAACATTCACAACTTGATTAAAAACCATTCTTATTGCTAGATCAAATATAATTATTACTTGCCTTATGGGAAAAGTGGACAAAAAGTTGAAAATTCCAGAGAAAACCACAACTTTGTACAATTATTCTAAGAGAACATTATTATTATTATTACTGACCAATTGTTCAAACAATTCCTTTTTTAACATAATATAATTATCACTTTAATCTCATTGAAAAGCGATAAAAATTAAACAATTTCCGGGGAAAAACCGCAACGGTGTAGTATTTATTCAGAAGGAGATGGCTATAAACATTAACGAATTTGTTTAAACCATTATTTTTGCCTAATCAAATTAAATAATTACCTTTTTCAAGGGAACAGTGAACAAGGAGTTAAAAATTTCGGAAAAAGCAGCCACTTTGTAGCATTATTCCAAGAGAATATTGTTCTAATTATTACAAATTGTTCAAACAATTATTTTCGTTAAATTGAATTAAATTTAACTCACTTCAAGTGCAAAGCGGTCAAGAAGTTAAAAATTTCAGAAAAAACCACAATGTTCTATCATTAAACAAAGAAAATATTATCAGCAATGATAATAAATTGTTTGAATAATTATTGTTTTTACATGAAATAATTATTACTTCAATCTCATTGAAAAAATATGAAAATAAAAAACTTCATTATAAAAAAAACTATGTAGTATTAATCTTGAAGAAGATAGCTATAAACATTTACAATTTGTCTAAACCATTATTTTTGCTAAATAAAATAAAAGGTCACTTTAGGTGGAAAGTGGACAAAAAGTTAAAAATTTCAGAAAAAACCGCAGCTTTGAAGCATTATTCTAAGAGAAGATAGCCAAGAACAATAATAATTTGTTTCAACAATAAATGTCGTGAAATCCAATCAAACATTAAATCACTTCAAGTTCAAAATGGGCAAAAAGTTAAAAATTTCAGAAATAAAAGCAAGTTCCTATCATTAGGCAAAGAAAAAATTCTTAAAAATGATGAATAATTGTTTAAACAATTATTTTTATGACATTAGATGATTATTACTCTAATCTAATTGAAAAATGGTAAAAAGTTGAAAATTTCAAAAAAAACGCAACTATATAGTATTAATCTAGAAGAAGATAGCTATCAACATTTACGATTTGTTTAAACAATTATTTTCGCCACATTTTAGTTAATAAATAATCACTTACTTTGAGTGAAAAGTGGACAAAAAGCTAAAAAATTCAGAACACACCGCAACTTTGTAGCATTATTCTAAGAGAATATTGTTATAATTACTAACAAATTGTTTAAACAATTATTTTTGGTAAATTTAACTAAGTACTACCTCACTTCAAATAAAACATTGAAGATGAGTTTTAAAATTCAGAAAAAAATGCAAAAAAATCATAATTTGCGCCAAAAACTCGAGGATCTCATTTTTTACTTATGGGGATTCTTCGGGACCCTATAAGACAGACTTATGGGGGGATATTTGAAAAGTAATATTTTACTCGCATTCTGTCACTAAGTGTGGAGAGGAATGGTGAATTTCGAACTCGATTCGCCTAATATTGAGTATTCCTATTAAAATGGATAAAAATGTCTTTTCTTCAACACATGCATGAAAACCACGGGTTTTCGAGCGTGTGAAGCGAGCCAGAAGTTGCTGTTTTCAGAG
>WSXT02185637.1:25989-36512 GCA_011762715.2 Neuroterus valhalla | reverse complement strand
ATTACGGGATTCTCACTACGTTTACGGTCAGAGTTTTTCCATTAAAGATAAAACACGATGAATTAGCTCTTTTCTAACATTTTTGATGTTTTTGTTTATATTTTCCATAAAATTGAATTCAAGATGTAGAACAACTTCAAGCAATGAAAAATTAATGAGGATTCAAACAATGATTGAAAGATTTTCGAGTATGATTTATTATAGTACCTTATCTGACACAACCCTGCTTTTCTACCCACATTGATTGTTCAATTAAAATATTTTCACATTCTCATTCTTAATGAAAAAGTATTGGTTTTACGTGAAAATCGACTTCTACGGACTCAATAACATCTCCACGTTTTGAGACCCTCTGAGTAAGAAAGAACAATTTCCACAAAGGTTAAATCATGATGCCGCACCTGAAAGAATAAAAATTGCCATTTTCCGGCCAGACTATGGAAGACATGGAGAAACATATATGAACAAAATAATTGCCCAGAAAAGGGTCTACAAATTTCCAAGTCTACAAATTTCGATTGAATTATTTTGTAGTAAGACGTATATTTTTCGTTTTATCGTGATAACGATTTTCGAACAGTGAAAAATTCAATTTGCCAGCCAAGTTATGCGAGATATGAATCTCAAGGGGAAGTGTTGTAATTATGATGTGTTGCTTAAGGTCGATAAAGCCTTAGGTAAATTAATTTGGAACCTCTATTCATGAATCATTACAACTGAACCTCTTCTTTCTCTCTCTTCTATCTTTCGCATTTTTTTGTAAAACACAAAACAAAAATATTCGAAACATCTATGAACTTTGTGGTGTTCACTCCACACCCTTATTAAGTTAAGGAATCTCCAAGCAGGTCAAAACGAATTAGTAACCAAGACTGATTTCTACATTAAATCCCACCGGAGACTGAACGACCTCAGTTTGAACAGGTATATGTGATTGGATCACTCCGTTTAAGGAAATTAAACAGAAATTCAATAAATCTGAATCACTCTATTTTATAAAACCCAATATATTTTCTGCACGGACATGTAGAGTATATTCAGAAAACTCCGAATAAAATTTGTAAAACCGGAACATAAGAAATTATTCAGAATATTTGAATAGAACATAAAAAAGTATAATCGACGCAATTTATAAAATGAAAAATAACGAGATTATTCCACCTCACTAAGTATCGAAAGAAACCTGTACCAGTACCAAGCAAAACTAATCATAAACGGGTAATTCCAATTTAAACTCAAAATAAAGTTATGATAAAATCATTGAGCTTCTAGAACATTCCAGATTAGGTCACATTGAGAAAAGAGTCGCAGAAGATACAATTTTCAATCGGACATCTGAGTGTAAAGAAGCATTCACAAAACTAAAAAAATGAACTCACATCAGCACCAGCAATTAGGTTTCCCGACTTTAAAGGAGGATTCACGCCAACAACTGAAGTAGAAAACTAAGGATTATGCGCAGGCTTTTTTTACAAAAAAGACCTATTGCAAAAATGTTTGGAAGAATCAGATTAATAAAAATAAACGAGCAACAATTATTATTTGAGGAGATATTGCTTATCAGCTTGGTTCAGAAAGCCAGGTAAATGGTGAAATGGGAATGTTGCGAGGAAGAAATCAAGAAAATGATCCCAGATATACCAACGTAACCAAATGCAACAATTGCATCAGATAGCTTTGAACTACAATTTGAAAAAAAGGTAGGTAATGAATAAATATTCTAATTATTCAGGATCGTCTAACCAGATACATGATTTCATGATAATGAAAAATTAAACTGCAGAAACAACATTCGGGGGACCGATTGACGAATGTATTCATACTTATAATGCCCCAAAAACAATATTACAGATCAAGGTACGCATTCCTCATGAGAAGGCAATCAACTTCGTAGCATCTTATCACGATTGCAATAAAATAAAACAAAAAAGAATGTGATGAAAGTTTGAAGTATATACCTCTTGTTATAAATACATTAAACAATTCGACAGCAGGCTTCCCATCATTCTAGATGACATTTGAGGGGAACCAAAATTTCTTTCCAGCCATTGATAGACCAGATACTCTTACATGTACAGAATTAGTTAAGAAATGGAAGTCGAACATAAATATGCAAGTAGGAAAGCAAGAGGGAGAATCAGACTTGAAAAGTGAAGAGTGAAAAACGTCTTCACGGAAGTATAATTGGAAGTCATCCAATGTATAAAATAGAAAGCTAGGACCACTGATACTTAGATACTCAAAAATAAAATACTCAATATAATAGATTCTTGTTGATTGATTGATTGAGCCAATGTGTCTCCTGAGGGTTTACATTTTCCTCGAACCTCTCCACCATTCTTTTAAACACCCTACCACTACATTAGTAGTAAGTAAGGAGGACCTACAGCTTAAGGTGGGTTCCGAACCACCAAGAACACCAGCCCGAGTGTTCCACCGAAGATCTTCCAGAGTGCAAGGCGGGAATCGAACCCACAACCAGCCGGCACAACGAGCACACAACAATGACATAGGACTCAATGCCACTTTGAAAAATCCGAAGGAGAACTATCAACACACGCTCGATATTAGTTTACTCTCTATAGCAATAACTAAAGAATCATTTATTTATTTGATCAATATTTCTATTATAGAAAACGCGGAGGGATCTTTAAGGAGGATCATCTTCATTCATCCTAAACTCAACGGAATTTTTTCATTTTCGATACCAGGCTATGACCTAATAATTCCATGCAAATACATAATATGATTTTTTTGACTACAGGGTACTTAGAGCACACAGGCAAGAGCGTTCCTTCTGCACCACATTCTTTGAGAACCCACTCATTACTCACTTTTTACATTAACATTCAACCGCACATAATATGCAGAAATTGCATGCCGATCGCGTTGAGTTTACTCTTGTCCTCTTCTTGATATTTCCAGGTCTCGCTACCGTACAGCACAGTTGGTGCTAGCACAGAATTACATATAGCTTTTTTGGCTTTATTTGTTACAATTTTACTTTCAGTAATACCTTGTACACTAACGAAAATATTTCCACCCTCATTTATACTTCTGGGAATCTCTGCATCTATCTTCCTGTCAGCAGTGACACAATTATTTAAGTTTTATTCACATCCAAAAGGACACAACGCATCCTTGCCTAGCGGCCTGCCTTATATCAAACCAATCGCTAACCTCCCATGTTTCGAGTTGAAAGTATCCAAAAATTGTTGTATCCTATCCTCATGAAAACACAAAAACGAATCATCTACATATTTCATTTATATATTGAAACTCTTGTCTCTGACTCTCAATTTCCACAAAAACCAGCATCTCTAAATCTTCCATCACCATATCCACAAATATTGGAGAAATCACACTGCCAATTAGTGTGCCTAATATTTTGTTTGGACATAGCGACAACGTCCAATGATAGAATGTGACCTTCTGGTACTCTAAAGTTTTCGATTCTTCTCAAAAATTCTAAACTGTTTTTAAATAAAAATTATGGGAATTCGATTGACTTTTTCAATATCCTTCCTTGTGTACCTGAAATCAGGTCACAGGCAATTGTTATGTTTGTGTTTCTAGTACCTATGTTTTTTACCTGACCTTTTTACCCAAAACATTCTTATCTAGGAAATTTTTGAGCAACTTTGAAGGTTAATTTCTGTACATATACCACGGGATCCAAGTATACTAGAATGAAACTTTTTATGTACTGAAAAATCCCTTCCATTTTTTGATTAGAGCAACTTTTATCCATTATTACTGTGATATTGCCCCTGTCAGCTTCGGTGACCAATATATTTGTGTTTTTTGTCGAGAAATTCTTTCGTTATTCTCGAATCTGTGGAAAGTTTATTCTTGATCGAAGAACCAGTCTCTCTAGTTCTCAATAATCCATCAGTGAGAACGATAAATTTCCTAATAATAGTAGATGTTATTTCTGTCGACCAGGGTAGTAGTGATAAAGAAGATGTATATGGTTTCTGACCACTGGTCAAAATTTCATTTATTCGGTCGACTGAGAGGTCCCTCAAGTCATACCATTGATGTTTCATTTACTCGCGACCACACGGTTAAAGTAAAAATGTAACTTCGTTTTTTATGCTCTTTTTATGCTAGACTGTTGGATGATTAAAATTTTTAATCTCTTGTCATATCTATCCTCCTTTATCACTCTTATAAACACAGACACATATTATTACATGGAAAGTTATCTTCCAATCTATCCAAAAATTTCTAAGTTGATTACTAAGATGAAAGACATCAGTACAAGCCTGAACAATCAGGAAATTCAGAATACACTTCTGATATTTTAATGTCCTACTGATGAGTGGTAAGCCTATCCTGGATCCTCCTGCTAATAAAATCAAATTATATATTTTTCCCAATTCATAAGTTTTTTTTTGGGTAGAACATTTCATTCCCTGCATCTTTAATGGAAATTTTTATGCACCGTGCTGCTCTCGAGTCGTTTACTAACCCAAATGATTTTGATTTTTAGATTTGGTCATTTTATACCAGAATAAAATTGTGGACTAAGGAATACCTACCAGAAAAAATTTATTCTTTGACAAAAGAACACCTATCGTATTATGATCGCACAGTCTGATAAAAGTAGATGAGTGGAGTAGTTCTGACGAGTGAGGTTAAAAGTCTTAGGCTATCACCTCATTGGTCAAATCTATTCTACTAATCTACGTCCATTCATCAGGCTCCTTTGATATCTTCTATATGATTTCTTCCCTACCAGCTAACGTATATGTTCCACAGACATATTACAAGTTTAGGTAAATATCTTCAGATAATGACGTAAATACATTGAGTACATAAATTATACTTATCACTCAACCCTGGAATAGAGGACCTCCAGATCATACAGCAACACGGTCGCATACACAGGTCCAGGGGCTTTCGTGGTGGGGGATGTTCCCTTGTTGAAGCTTCCGGTTCATTCAGAGAATCGCCACTTCCAGTGTCGGCGTAATGGTAGAGTGCTGAAACTGAAAATATTTCTACTTAAGAGAGAAAATTCACTACGAATGAGGATTGTCGATTCCCATTCGTTTCGTACGAAAATATCACTCGGCACTTTAGAAGTTGATCTTTCGCCTTCGAATCTTGACTTATTTGTTTCACAATTCGACACAGAACAACTAGGAATTTTGCAGGTCTTTTTATTATTGTGTGAATTTTGCTGACACTTCGTTTTTAGACATCTTTGGTTCACTTGGGTCATACCGTGGGTTAGACGACCGTGGATTTTTTTGATTTTTAAATCCTGAAGCACTCGATATATGCGCCACTACACTCAGTGGCCCGTTTGCGAAACTTTTTGGCTTACGTTAGGGAACATCCTCCACCACGAGAGACCCTGGACCTGTGTGTACGACCGTGTTCAGTATGAATTGTCTGCATGCAATGCACGCTGTCCTGAATCGGCATGGTAACATAGTCAGCTGACTCAAGAACTTTACAACTTGAACCATCCCGCATTTGTGAAGTAATTGACTATTAAGGGTTTAATACAGATCAGTGACTGAGACCCCCCTATTACGTGGAAATAATCGAGCCTCCATCTTGGTCCCAAAACCTATTAAAAAAAAGAATGGCACATTTCCACATACCTTTTATCTTCACTTGGCGCACATAGGTTTTGGAACCAAAATATCCGCTCGCGTATCTTACTGAATAGAGGGCCCTCGTATTACATATTTCAATAAATACCTCATCTTTACTCTAAGGCCATGGCGTAAATTCGAAGCAGCATCTGTCAGAAGTACCTCACACAGTTGGCTTATTATAACCTGAGTGCCCCACCGCACATACAAAATCCTGTTTGAGACTACATGACCTTGGGGAACTCAAAATTCCTTCATATGCGTGATCAAGCCAAAATTTGGCGCCACAAAGAGAACTGCGTTATCAACAAGAAATATAGGGTAAGAGGTCTGACGCGATTATTGTGAAAAATGAACATTCTCTTGAATTCATCATAGCAGTCCATTTAAACGTGGTTAAAAACCTCTCTCATCTTACAGACTGATGCAAGCGCTTCTAGACTCAGCATAGCCCTTACCCAGAAACAAAGAGACGAGGAATGGGTAATGGCGTTTGCTAGTAGAACACTCACTGCGGTGGAGCGAAATTACACTGTCACCGAGCGGGAATGCCTCGCAGTCGTGTGGAGAATCCGAAAATTCAGGAAGTACCCAGAGGGATTTCACTTTAAGGTCATAACCGACCACAGCAGTTTGCGATGGCTGGATAATCTGTCTAATCCTACGGACAGACTCGCACGATGGGGTTCAGAACTCTAGGGTAACGACATCGAAATCATCCATCGGGAGGGTGCTTTACATCACGTCCCGGACAAACTATCTAGATTGTTCGGGGAAGACTATGGAGTCTCGTTAGCAAGCATTTTGGAGACTGCTGATCCATGGTACCTGAGACGAGTATATGCTGTCCAAGAAAAACCGTGGGTTTTTACAGATTGAACGTTAAATGACGGTACATTGTACCGACATCGCCCCGATCCTTTGACTGATCCATTGGTTCCGAAGTTAAATTCGTGGAAGTTGTCATGTGGAGATGTCATGGTCCCGTTTCCGACTCTCAAGTCGGGCTTCAAATGCGTTTTAGGATTCCAGAACCTTTTCACGAAATAGGTAGAGTGCATCCCGATTCGCACGGCGAACCGGCCCACAGTCCCCAAAGCTTTCACTGACCTGATAGTGTCACGTTAAGTAGCCTCATAGGTGGTCCACACGGAAAACGGGACGGAGTTCTCAAACATTCAAAGGAGCAAATGTTAGAAGAATGGTTAGAGCATGTTGAAAGACTAGACAACTTGAGGGATTTGGTCTGTCGACACCTCGATCGTGCATATATGACTCAAGCGAAGTGATATAATAAGAACAAGGGCGCATTAGGACGTTCCGAGTAGAAGATCTTCTTGTAAAGCCTAACAAACAATTGTCAAAGAAGGCTGACGATGTGGTCGCTAAGTTGCGTCCAAGATTTGTAGGCCCCTTTAGGATTGAAGGCCGACTTCAATCGAATAGCTTGATATTGAAAATATAAGCGCCACTCAGAAAACTAAATGAATTTCAACAAATTCCTCAAACTTTCAACAAGATATATACGAAAATAACCTAATGTTCAAAGTTCACGTTAGTCGACAAGCCTTACTATGGGCCCTTCTACGCAGACTGAAAGAATGTGGACAGGAAGGGCTGGCTGAGGGTAAGATCCTCAAGACCGGCTTCGGTTGACTTCCTTCTCGACGTGATATACTGGAAGTGTGAGAAGAAGGGTCACCTGATTGGATAATGCCTATTCTTCTATGCTACCGTTTCGGAGAAAAAGGTTACGCCTATTGTTTCGGCCGAAGGCCCACGCGACACATTAATGTTACAGATTCTAGCGGTGTTACCAAACGACTGGTATTGATCGGGTAGGCCTGCTGCTTATCTTATAGTAACGCCCGATACGCACTCAATTCAATAATTTGTTTGTCGACCCAATTATTCGAATATTAAGAACTATCTGATTTCTTTGATTGGAATATTTGTTCAATTAAAGTTGTTCGAATTTGTTGATGCAATAATTTTCTTACTTTCTTACTTACAATTATTTGGTGATCAAGAGCTATTAGATTTGTCGATCTGATAAACTATGCATCATTACGCTAATTCGACATTTTTCGTTTCTTAGTTACATACTTATCAATACCGATTCAGACCTCTCGTTCCGATTATTTGCTAATGTACGGCTTCCTGAAAATGTCAAGCACACAAATAATTTCACCTTTATTCTTACTTGCCGAAGTACTGTCTTAGGAAAACGTTTCACACAAGTGAAAATCACTCTCTCCCTGCCCTATATTCCATTGAAGTACACCTTATTTTTTTCTTTTCAATCACTTTTGTTTTAATTTTATAATTTCTTTGTTGCTTTGCTTCTAAACTAAGTATGTATCTGATTGCTATGATAATCTGCGAAGTAGTAGGCAGTGGCCTGGTTCATTTTTCTTTAAAGATCGAAGACTATGTTTTGGAAAGAACACTGTTGATGTTCTCCTAAGAAACTGGGAATCACAAATGCGTGATACTAGAGTACCATGATTCGGCGTGTTCCTCGGAACTGGCCTAGTGATTTTGGGAATGACATGCCTGACCTAATAGTTGCGAGTATTCAAATGACCTGTAAGTTTCCACTAAGGTCGGGGGAGTTGTGACATAGTAAAGTTTTACCCGTCACTTAAAAAAACACTTTGCTCAAGAAAACAGGAGAGTTTGAAAATAATTTTACTTGGAGCCATATCTGTCTTTGGAAAATTATTGTATCTGAAGGAGAAACTAACGTAAAGAGCAGCTACGTGGACATTCTATTTCAATACAGGAACCCTTCCCGCTAGGATCCAACTGGAAGTCGCAACCGTACGGACAACCAAGACCGCCGAACAACAGAATCGCAAGCAGACACGGAGCCCCGTGCATATCATGAGGAACTCAACTGTCATAGGATTGAATCTCTCACACCGGGGTGTCACTTAGCCCATGTTCATGGATATTTGCTATTTTTTATACGTAATACAGACCGGGGATTTGTACCTAGAAGGTCCTAATTCAGTAAATTCAACCATAAGCCGGGGGTGCACTCCCGAACATTTACGAGTCTGCGAACTCGCTTGGCTTTCGATATCTGTCCACTATTGCTCTTCTCGCCACGACGGGTGCATCGTTCCGAAAGGAAGTAATAATAATTATTATTGGATACCAGCGTAACCTGGAATACAGGATGGATAGGGACACTTTGGGCGAATGATCACAGGATTGAAATATTGGTTTTGTCATGCTCACATATTCTCGGTATTGAGAAACAATATTGAAGATTCTATCCTCAATCGATTGCAAGTAGTTTGTAGGGAGGTTTCTAAATTTCTGACCCAATCTAATTTTCCGTAACTCAAAGATTTGCAAGCACGAACAATTTTGACAGTTATGTACATTACTTCAGAACAAGAATAGAAAAACAACTGATGAGCTCAACGTTCGAAAATGCAAATGTTAGTTGCACAGCTACAAAATTATTTTGGACCATTTAGACGTCGGAGTTTTGTAGTTTACGGAACTTTTGCAGATTGGAACTTTTTAGTTTTTGAAACTTCTAGAGTTTGGAACTTTATAGTTGTGGAGCTTTTAGACGTGGAACTTTTATTTTGGATTTTTTGTTCCCTAACGGCTCAATCGTCATGCGGGCTTCATCAAAGTGAATGAAAGTGGAATACATATATAAAAATATGAAGCCACGTGTTGCGACCATGGAGTTCTACTACTTCCTGAAAGTGCCGCCAATGTTTTCGGGAGTGTGTTCTTCCAGCGCTTGACGGGAATTGAAAAGATGCTTTCATGGCATCCTCGAATTGTAAGATGTAACCAATGTAGCTTTAATCCTTTCCCATTCTTTTGTCTTTGGGCTTTTTGAATCCTATAATGGTAAGATTGTGGGAATCAGAAGCCTCGTGTAAGAATCTCGGCACGTGTGCGTGAAGCATTGTTCATTCGTCTAAATAAAATGTGATCATTCGATTGTTTAGCAGTAATTGTGGCCTAGGAATCCTACATATATGTTACCCACTTCCTTTCTCCTTGTGAATTTCAATAATAAGTTAATCTAACTTTTACGACCTAATTGAATATATTGTAAATAACAAATTCTTTCTTTCTCAAATGAAGGATGTAGTGTCTTTTAGGCCAGAGATTTACCCCTCATGAGAAGTGGGAAAAAACAGTAGTATTCTGTAAACCAACTTCAGGGTGACAACGAAATACAAAGATGCGTGCAGTGGGAATCCAAATAATGAAAGTAAAAACAATGATAACGTGAATTGAATTGTAAACTCACTCGCAGGTACTTGTAGATTACTAAAAATATAATTGTTATGACATCAAAAATATCTGGTTAACGAATTCGTTCTTTCCTTGTATGCCTTAAAAAAATGTGGTGCATCACAATCCAATATGGTCATTCTTTCGGAAATTATCGAGCCTACAGATTAGAGAGACACACAGACAGATAGAAAGCTTCGTAAAAATCGTTTCTTATGACTCAGAGGGTCTTGAAATGTGGAGATCTCATCAAACCCGTGAAAGTCGATTTTCACATTTTCACATTTATAATAAGAATGTAAAAATATTTCAAATGAATAAATAATGTGGGTAGAAAAGGAGGTTTGTGTCAGACAAGATACTAAAATGAATCCTACTAAATATATTGAGTCCCACCTCAGATTTATATGACTTAGCGGGTTTTGATTAGCATTCCAGGAACTTGAGAAATCCTATTCGAAGGAAGTAATGCAACAATGTGTCTCAAAAATATTGCAATCATTCTTTGGATCATGATTAATTTTTAATACTTGAAGTTGTTTCATATCTTGAATCAGATTTGAAAACCCGTGTCATCTTCAGCTTGTGTCATGCGTTGAATTGGAAACTGTTGAATCACCCAATAGATTATTAAGG
>WSXT02185637.1:0-25889 GCA_011762715.2 Neuroterus valhalla | reverse complement strand
TTGAAAACCCGTGTCATCTTCAGCTTGTGTCATGCGTTGAATTGGAAACTGTTGAATCACCCAATAGATTATTAAGGATATCATGCATGTTGTATGTCAGTTTGTAAGAAAGGATTTCGCAGCCTAGACGAATAAAATTTTTCCAAAAAATTGTTGGATTGTCAGTATTTGCAAGTGGACTGTCGTTTTTAAATTTCACCTTCTTGCCGGAATGGGAATCATAATTGAAAGAGTTTTTTTCTAGTGAAGAGCAGTTCAATCAGAGACCAATTTAATTTACATTTTACCAAAATCAATAAATTTACTGATTTTGTATATGCACAATGATAGAATTTAACAATTACACGTAAGAATACACTAAAATTACTCCTTCGTACATAATGAGATTATTATACCGCTAATTTTCTATTTTTTCGCACGCCCGAGCCGATCGTTTCCCTTTCCCGATTAGTACTAAATTTCCCGCCGTTTCGGCGAATCGATATTTACTGACGTGAACAGTCAGATGAATAGGATTAGTTTTTAAGCAGGGACGGAAAAACGGCTTCGCGGAAAAATTTTCGACACTGATATATTATTTTTATCGAAAAAGTTTACTTCTCCACCAAATTAATTTAATTTATTTCCAATAAAGATTTTCCATTTAGGAGGAGAAAAATTTAATCCAATTTGTTTAGTTATATAGCCCAGGAGATAAAATTTCGACAAATTTGATTAAATTTTCAATAGAACAAATTTGATTCATAAATAAATTCCACCTAACGCAAAGTCATAAAACTTTGGGAAAAATTGTTTAACCCTGAACGTCCGGAACGAAGTATCAAAAAATCAATTTAAAAAATCTTCAATTCAAAAAATGAAGATCTAATAATATTTTCCAATTCTGAATCAAGTAATTGTATTTTCAGCCAATCAAGATTATTACTGAGAAACAAATTTTATTAGTCCATATTTTATACATGAAATTTCTACTTTTGAATTCTTGGAACGCTGAACCGTCTTCAAAGGGTGGGGGGATTATATACTTTAACCAAGGTATTGTCAGGAAAGTCCGATAATTACAAAATCTTTTTCTAGCGCCACCCTTAAGTAGGAAAAGATCTGCACGGGAGATTTTAATTGAATAACAGGATGAAATTGACTCCTCAACTTTATTGCAACGATCATAAGTCAATATGAAAATGAGAAAAACCATTATTTGAGATCATACACATCTTCAAGAGCGTAAGAGCAATGTTCGCGCATATAGGCTCATCGTGAATTCTGTTTGCTATGATAGAACTCATGTCCTGCTAAAGAGTCAGCTGTGCCACAATAATTGACAGGAACAAGCTTCATCGGACAAGATAGATGGGTAAAAAGTGATGTGCAAGTCAGCCTAAATATTGATGCGAATGCGCAAATGTTGCTTTAACGTCCGTGGGTTGCAAACATCTCATTCCTTCTTGCTTTATAGTCATAAAAATGAAATATACATACGTTTACGGGAAAAAATATTTTATCAAGAGGAGAGATATTGGTAGGGTAATATATTGGAAAAATGTAACCGCCTTCCTGGTTCGCTAGGAATAGCGTGATAACCATGCTGTGTGGTTCAAATTAAAATAAATGTATAATATAATAAAAATTATCTGCTGCTTGATCGATTTCCATTAGGACAAATATAAAGACTGTCAATTTATATGAGAAATCTTAGAAGCGACGAATGGAATCCGAAATTCGATTAAAAATGAAGCAAAGTAGATACTCATATTTGCGACTAACAAGGGGACCTTCAGGCCAACTAATTTTTCTTTTTGCCGATACTCTCCTCAGTGATAGACACCTTCTAGAGGTTTTCTAAGGAAAATCAAGAAGGCACAATTTTGTACCATTTTCGAGAAAAATTCATTTGAAGAGTTGCAAGCGGATGGTTGTTGAGCTAGCGTAAATCTATTTGCAAGCACCTGGTAGCCCACCTGGTTAAGCGTTTGACTGATAGTCGCGAAGTTGCATGCTCGATTCTCGCTGCCTGCACTTTTTTTCAAATGCAAAACTGTTTATTTAATCATTCCTTAATAATTTGTAATTAAATTTTAATT
This sequence comes from Neuroterus valhalla, assembly GCA_011762715.2. Classification (NCBI taxonomy): domain Eukaryota; kingdom Metazoa; phylum Arthropoda; class Insecta; order Hymenoptera; family Cynipidae; genus Neuroterus; species Neuroterus valhalla. Next base: position 23,808 of record WSXT02185637.1, on the reverse strand, counting down.
TTTGATGCTTGTTCATTCATTTTTCTAATGAAAAGTCTGTTTCAACTCTTCATTATCTCCCGTTTTGAAAGTTGTGTATTTTCTTTTAAATTATTAATTATTGAATTATTCTTAATATTTATAGTTTCAATCTAAATTAGGAAATAGGTGTTTCAAATGAAAATTTCACAAAATCAGAATATTTTATACAAAATGAAACACAGGAATAATGGTAAATTACCTTTTAAACATTTATTTACTTACATCAATATTTATTCTCGATTATTATTATACAGAATAAATGTAAGTGGAAGTTAAATAATGTTGAAAAGATGATTGAAGTTTTTATTTTGAAAAATGATTGAGCAATCAATAAAAATTAAAATATTAATAAAAATTATCAGGAAATGAATGAATAAACAGTTTTGAATTCCAAAAAAAGAAGTGCAGGCAGCGAGCAATCGAGCATGCAATCTTGCGATTATCAGCGGAACGTTTTGCCAGGTGAGCAAACAGGTGCTTGCAAATACATTTACACTGACTCAATGACCATCCGCTCGCAATTTTTCAAATGCATTTTTTTCGAAAATGGTCCGAAGTTCCGCCTTCTTGATTTTTCTCAGAAAACCTCTAGTAGGTGTCTATCACTGAGGAGAGTATCGGCCGAAACAAAAATTGGGTGACCTGAAGGTCCCCTTGTAAAACAATATAATTTAAATATCTGGGGACTAAATGTTCTGCTGCTATGTTACTTAACTAGCGGCAAGCATTTTTTTGGTGCATTGGATCGAAATGAGATTATTTTCAAAATGAAGGTAGAAATCCGTTTTCCACAACACGTAAACTATGAACACATTCAGAAACCATTGGATTTTTTTAAATTCGTTCATATTCGTACCTACTTCCGGAAATTTCAATGTTTATTTCAATGTTAATTTTTTGAAAATTCTGTGTTGAGCAACGGATTTCGAATTTCCGGAGCTTGAGGAGGCTTAGCCACCCTTACTCGCTTTGGGAAGCTGTTCATTTCTGTATAATTCATCAATAATCTTCTGCGCCACCCGTGCAATAAAATGCTTGTTCGGCTCCTCAAAACCAGCTTCATTGAATACATAAGCTGAAGGTCTCGTTAGGCGGACACGTTCCCCCATTTCATGCATGACAACATCGTATTCATCGTATTCTTGTTGGTGGGCTATTGCCAGAGGTTGTGTTAACTTATTAAGTGTTAATTGCTTATACATAAAGGATCTGAGCAAATAATGACCATCACGCATCCCAGATTTTTTAGCTATGACAATATGAGGATTTATTGCGAAGGCAAACGTGGGGGGAGAACCATCCTCGTATTCAACGATGACCAGGCTGGGGTCTTGCATATTCACTTTACGGTCATCTTCTTTTGTTGCTCTTTCGAATGTTGGTTTTTTTCGTTCTCTATATGGACCCTTCTTCTTCGTAGATGGTCCAGGTTCACTTGTGGGATGAACTTCACCTGAATGGCCCTCGCCTGGGCTACCTTGACCAAGCACTGCTTCTGAAAGAATGATGGAAGTTAATATATTAGCATCATTTGGAGGGTAGTCACACAAAGCTGGTGTAGAATGGTGTCAACCAGATGAGAAAAATAAATCGGAAGGTTTATAGTTTTTTGATATACTAGTCATTATGTTTATGCTTGAACAATCAAGATTGCGCCCTTTGGTAAAGGACACAGGTAGGACAAAAATCTCCATCTTGTGAAAACGACCAGTCAGAGTGTGTTAACATAAACCTGAAAAATGTATTCCTATTCGATATATTCTCTCATCGGTCTGAACTATAAAGATAGAAAGGAATTCATATTCGGAATATTCGTAATCTTAACCTTAATCGTGAGTTTTTCACGACAAAAGAATTTGTGTGTTAAATTTCACAAAACGTAGTTCGGTAAACAAAAAACATTGCGGCGTTCCATTGAAATTTCATATCTTGTAATGTAAAATCAAATTTGGCTAAATTTGTTATGGATACCTTGAAGAACCAGTTTCCGTCCCATTACTGATATTAGGCAGCGTTTGACGCGGTTGGTACTTGGATGGGTGATCGTTCGAAAATACCACATCCTGTTGACATTCTGGCTGGAAACTAACATTCACCCGTAAGGGAAAATACGAGTGGATAAATAGAGATTACCTAAATGTTGGTTAGAATAAGAAAGAACTGGGAGCTGCAGTTTGAATAGATGGAAACAATTTATCCTGCCTTCCATAAGTGAATTCTACATACCAGTCATGTGAAATTTTGGGTGCTAAAAAAAAGCTTTCTTGCTACAAACAAATTCAATGGAATGAAATTCACTAACTACATACATGCTCACAACAATGATGCAATTTATGAGTTTATTGTATGTGTAACCGTTAAAACCTGAAATCAGTTAAAATGCGAAATAACCAAGAGCATTTGCCAAAACTAGTTTTAACAAGTTAAAACGCGGAGTAACCGATTCCTCTCGTTAAAACCCGAAGAAATCCTAAACCCAATCTGACTTCATGCTGTAACTGAGAATATCAATTAGACCTAGTTTTACCCGATTGTTTTTTTGGGAGAACTAGTTTGAACTGCACTTTCCAGTAAGAACCCGAAATACTGAACTTGAAACTGCATGCGCTTTCATTTCCGTTTGCAGCGAAAAGCTTCCCCTTTCTCAAGTCACGTGAGGGCGTAAAAGCTCCCTGCGACTAGTTAGAGAAAGAATGTAGGTCACAGAAATAATGTTGGTCACATATCTACCCCCTTTCTCAAGTCTCGTGGGGTGGAAGACACCCCTGCCTTCACGTAGTCCCCCCCCCCTCCTTCTAAGAGTTGGCAAAGGGGTAGGAATGTGAACGGCATGTCTTTTATGACTAGTCAAAGATGTGCTTTCCAGCTTTTCACAAGACTTGAGAAAACAGGAGAGTATGAAACCGACATCATTCCGCTAGCTAGATACAATAGTACCTTCTCACACCCTTATAAGACTTGGGAAAAGGGGAAGATATGTGACCCACATCATTGATAATATAAGTCATAGGGTTGCCTCCCAACTTTCCAGAAGACTTGGAAGTCGGGACTATATGTGACTTACGTTATTTCTATGATCAGTCAAAGAGGCGCCTTCTCATTCCCACAAGCCTTGAGAAATTACTCGTGACCAATCTTCAACATATACTGAATCTTTTTTCCAAGTCGAGTTTCGAAATAATGCAAAATAAGATGAATACAAAATTAAACACCAACAAAGTTCAATAATAAATTTAAAAAAAGGGGGGATCCATAAGTTGTCTTTTCTTATCATTTCAGGTTAACACTGAAAATTGCAGTTGAAACTAGTTCTTCCAAAATCACAATCGGGTAAAACTAGTTTTATCTGAAATTCTCAGTTAAAACGCGAAAAGAGATTAAATTTGGAATTTCTTTGGGTTTCAACTGAAGGACATGGTTACTTCGCGTTTTACCCAGGGCCGTACAATAAATAGGCTAGTGACCGCTTCATCGAAATTTCCCATATAAATAATAATGAAGGAAATTATGAATCCATGGAAAGTAAATAGAAAAATTGCATGATTCTTTCTAGAAGAAATTGCGTACCCTCCAAACCCTAAATTCCTAATCATTAATATTTCATAATTTCACAAAAGTGAACTTTAGAAAGTCCAGGGTAGCATTGGCGGACAAATTTGAATCGGTTGTTTTCACCCGTCTAGTTTTTCAATCTTCCTGGTGGACTTAAAGTACAATATGCAAATTATACGTGAAATGCAAACATTACCTTCAATTCATGACGTTCGTTCTTAGCACCCTTTGCCATAACAGATCGAGCATTGCGGAATGAATAAGTTCGGAAAAAACTATTCAAATTTTCCACGAAAAAAATGCATTCTCTACCAAAAATTGGAACAGTTTAGTCAATATACGATAAAAAATTAACCGTTTTCCAATAGAGAAACTCATTTTTCAACAAAAAATTGTTAATTTTTAAATAACATCACGGATCTTCTACTGGAGACTTACATTCTAAACCAAGAAGATGAATTTTCAATTAAAATTTTAGATATTCCACTAGGGAACTCCAATCTCCAACTTTTAAGATGTATATTCAAACAAGAAGAATGATTTCCAAATAAACAGCTTAATTTTCTACCAAAAATTAAACATTCTCATAAGAAATATGGTAGAAAATGTGAAAGTTGATAATAATAATGATAATTATCATTATTATACCATTAAGTCAAAGAGAGCCATTCTCAATAATTTGTCCATGTATATATCAAACATCCAAGAGGACATAACGCATCCTGGCCTGACGCCCTGCCTCGATCAAACCAATCGCTTAGTTTTCCATTTACACTGAAATTTGCTTTGTTACCGTTATACAAGGTGTCTAAGAAGTTGGCTATTTCCTGAGGTTACATATGTCATAAGTCAATTGTAACGTTTGAGGTCAGTTATAGCACCATATTATTTTAAGACCTCCCGATGTTTAGCTCTACTTACCTTGTCAAAAGCTTTTTCCAGATCAACAAATGCACAGAAACCTGTTGTGTTTACTTCCAGGCTTTTTTGCGTGATCTGTCTTAAGCTAAAAATATGATCCAAACATGGTCTTGCTGCCATAAATCCACATTGAACTTCCTGGATCCTTTTCCTTGTTATTTCATGACTTCCGTAATAAGCATATTGGTAAATATTTTTCCTACAGTACTTAGAAGGCTAATTGCTGTATAATTATTGCAGTCACCTGGATTACCCTTCCCCTTGTGGATTAGGAAAATAATCGCCTTTCTCCAATCACTCGGAACTTTGCTATCCACAGCACACAAATTCATTATTTCACACAGCCTACATATATCCGCCACCGTACTTGAGTATTTCAGAGGTAATACCACCCACACCGTGGTAGCTTTACCATTTATTCGTTTTTTGATTACGGAAATAATGTCGTCGATACTGATTCTGCTTCCGCCACCTATAGCCTAGTCAATAGAGACATTCAAGTAGAAAAAATTTCGGGGTCCAATTTTTTGACGCAGAAAGTTTTCTTTCGGGGTCAAAATGAAGGTTTCGCAGTCTAGCCCTTGAATTTATGTACGCCCAATCCGCCATCTTGAATTTTCGTTTTTATTTGTTATCTCACGCAATTTTTATTTAAAACAAAAATTGTTGATACCAAAAATGTGAAAAATTGTATTTTTCAAATGGTTCAACTGAACAATTTTTCCGACCTAATAATATTTATTGCCGATATCAAGCAAAAAATAAGCAAAATTGTGACATGGGCGCAGTTTTCCTCAATTTTCCGGTCATTTGTTTAAAAAATGAGTGCCATATTTAAATGGCAAAGTTGTGGAACATGAAATTTCCAATAACTTTTTCATCAGAAAGTTTTTCATATCGACCATACATGACGGTCGGAAACGCGCTTAATATAGCACAAGGTGGGAATCTGGCCGCATGACGTTGCACCGAAAAAAAGTATTTTTCCACCAAGGCTACAAAATGTTTTTATCCGAGTTTTTTGATATCCCGTATAAGTTTCTCAATATTGAAATCCTGATATTTTCCTCCCGTCAATACCAAAGTTTTTCATGGCTAAAGTCTTATGTGTCGTTACTATAGCAACAGCAACGATAGTACCACGAATTGTTTGAACAATACTATATAATATAATAATATAGTCATTGTTTTAAATAATTGTATTTTAATTCAAATTTAATGTCTGTAATGTGAATGAGATATTTTTTCAAAAGTTGTTACGTTATTTTTAATAAAAAAACTCACAATGTAAGTCAGTACTACATTTATTTTCAGTACTTAATTGTTTTTATTGTGATTCCGTATATTAAAGCATAAAAATTAGCAAAAATTCTTACTTTTCTAATGGGTTCTTAAAAGTACAAATTTGTGCTTTTCATTGTGTATTACGAGTCTCGCAGCCGGGAGAGCGTCCTCGGGAAAACGCGACGTATACCCGAGTTGAGTCGCTTTTTCCACCTTGCGCTATGTTGAGCGCGTTCCCGACCGTCATGTATGGTCCGTATAAAAAACCTTCTGAAACGAAAGTTGTTGTGAATTTCATATTCTAAAACTTTGCAATTTAAATATGGAACTTCTTTTTTATGCAAATGGCCGCAAAATTGAAAAAACTGCGCTCATGTTGCAATTTTGCGAAGTTTTTGCTCGATATCAGCAATAAATATCACTTATTTGCAAAAATTAGGGATAAAAAATGTGGATAACACAATTCTTTACAACTTCGTTTCCTACCATTTTTTTTGTAGAATAAAATTTACGCGGGGTAACAAAAAAAAAAGAAAATTCAAATTGGCGGATTTGGCGTAAACAAATGTGAGGAAAAGACTATGGAACCTTAATTTTGAAGCTAAAAGGAAACCTTCTGCGTCAAAAAATTGGACCCCGAAATTTTTTCCATATACAGGCCTTCTTTGATCTCTATTGACTGGGCTACGACATGACATCGGAATCGCATAATGTATCCGTGTCAGTGTCACTGTTGTTGTGTTTCGCGGCTTCATCTACATACATCTTCTTGGAAAAATCTCGCATACAGTCTTTCCCTTTTTCGAATCCCATACCATTTTTCCGTCAGCATTCCTAATTCCGACTGTATCAGTGCTAGTATTTCCTTTTCTAGTCCTCTTAGCCCATTTCCAGAATTGTTTCTTATTCGCTTCATAATCATTTTGCATTTCTTATCTTCTTCTATTTCGATTTTATCCTTGCTTTTTAACTAGTATATTTGCTTTCCTCTTTTTATTCCTATGATCATTTATGACCCTAGTCCTTTCGCTATCGCAGAAACCTCTAGTATTTGACATTCTCGAGTACACTTCTTTTTTCTTGTTGACTGCGACCCGTATTCTATCATTTCACCACGCATCACCAGACTTCCCTCCTACAGTGGCAGTACAACAAACTTGCGAAGCACTCTCGAAGATTCAATTCCGCAGTATTATTCATGCACCCTCTACATTTTTGTTGCCTAATTCTGTCTTCCAATCATCTTTGTGATGCCCTAAAGTTTCATTCAGGTTTTCACGATATACAATTTGTACCTCTGGTTTTTACATATGCTCTATTCTAACTAGCGTCAGGATCGATTTTTAAATAATTTTTCTTCTCCATCATTAACCTAGGTTTCTTTTTCAAACTATAAGATAGTGATCCGATCCGCATTGAGAACCTCTAACAGCCCTTGTATCTTTCCAAAACCCTCTCAGTCTTCCATCCGCCACAACGAACTCGATCATATCATGGCTTTCGCCTTTACACCAGGTATACATGTGTATCATTTTGTCCCTGAAACAGGTGTCTGTAATTGTTCCGACATTGTATGTAGTACCAAATATTATTAATATATTCCCTAAAGAACTGAAATAATTTCGTCGTTCCGGTTTAAGACGTCAACCACGTTTCAAATATTTCAATATTTTCATCTGTCTCTTGACCATTGTGCGGCGTTGCCACTTTTTCAAATACAATGTACTTCGAAATTGTCTTACAATACACAGTGTTGCAATTTTCAAACTCTTCCACCGAGGAACCCTGCAAAGGGCAGTTGGCTCAGAGTTGCAAGACAAACCGTACGAATTTTATTGTGGCACTGCAAATATTTTGCTATAAGTCCTTTCATTTGATGTTTTCCTTCATAACTGTAATTTATGTGCCCTCAAAAAAAACGCATTTTCAGGCATTTCTAACTTCCATTGAATATACCCGAAATTTCTATATTTTCATGAACTTTATGAAATTTCTGAACCGAGGATGCGCTTATTATTTGTGCATTCAAACAGTAACAAACAAACCCTTTGCTGAGCACAAACTAATCAATTTATCTCTATTACTATTCGTTTTTCTGTCTCCGAAATGACCAAGTACTCTGTAAGTACATCCGCGCTGCACAACAACCCACACGTTCATGTCGCTGAATAATATTATTCTTTCGACTGAATCACATGTTTCCAATACATCATTCAACGAGTCGTAGAAGGTGTCTTTTGCCTCTTCACTGTCACCATCAACAAACATGCTCCTTCTGATTCCAACTTTTATTCTAACACATAGTAACCTAGGAGACACACTTATACAATTTTACATGCTCTTTTGCTCTCTCATTAATAATTAGACCAATTCCTGGGCTAGCGTGTGATTCATTGTCTACAGTTGACCAGGGTTCGAGACCATTCTCCACATCATTGATCTCACATCCCTTTTTCTTTGTTTCCGATACGCACAAAATATCTAGCTTCCTTACGCGCATAGTATCCCGCAACTCCTCTTCCTTTGAATTATTTATGCCTCTGGCATTCCACACAGCTAGTCTCCGTTCATCACTTGAAATTTTTCCAGAGGCATGCATTCCGTTAGCGAAAAAGGCAAAGGAAGGTAAAAAAGGAAAGCGGTAGAAACAAATGAAGAAATGAAGCCGGAAACAAACGAGGTATTATTGGTTAAGGTACATACTGAGGAGGGCATCAATCTCCTGCAGTTTAGGTAGTTTCGAAAATGACGGCCAAGCTCGGGTACGGATATACCCACAAATACTAGAAAATGAAATGCGTGTAAAGAAATACACATGTGTTTTATTTCATGCGGAAAAAAACCATCCAGAAATTTCTACATAAATGGTCAAGTACATTTTACCTAAATAGAAATACATATATAGAACATTGGTTTAAAAACCTTCGTAGGGTCCTTCTGGGAGCAACTGTCAGTCAGGAAAAAGGCGCAAGCTCCCAGGAGAACCACGGTAAAATACACCTATAGGCATGCCTCACGAATATGGGATGGGTGACCATATGCACGACGAAATAACAACAAAGGGCCAGCTAAACCTTTAGGTGTATCAAAGATCCAGAGCGACCTAAGTATGACTGCTCTTTAAATGCATCCGGCAAGTGCCACGGCATATTTTCGGCACACGGTGATGGCTTCGAGGTTGCTGACCAATGAAGGCGTCGCACCTTCAAGAGCACCGATAATGAGGACAATCGATTAAACCGAATATCCTCGATGATGTTGTTGTAGGTGTTCTCTGAGAACTTTGTATCTCTCCTTTTTCTCAGTTTTCTTTCCTTTAGTGGTGTAGTCGGTGAGGGACGAGAATTCGATCACGAACATAGCTCAGTCACGTTTGTATAGAAGCGCGACGTGAGGTCTTGTTTGTAGGATACGGGCTATTGTCAAGTAATTGAAGTTCCAGTAGATTCGGCACTCCTCTTTCTCGACAATGGACTCTATCCCCATTGGAGTGTTCGGCAGGGCAGGTTCACGGTCAACGCCATAAGTGCGACAAAAATTGTGGTAAAGCAGACTTGAAACAGTATCGTGTCTAAATAAGTACGTTGTGCCTGCCTGGATAGGACTATTTGATAAGCTATTGAGACTTGCTATTGAGGAGAGCCTATAAAAGGCATTGAATTTCATCGATGATTTCCGGAAGAAGCGCAAGATCGACATTCAGCTAGTTCGATATCTACAAACATTTCCTTATTGTGAAACTTGGCAGAAAGACCAAGAAGGCTAACTGCACCAGCGGATCAAACGAGATGACGTTCAAAGTGCAAATGAAGCTGCTAGTCATCTCCAGGAGGATCTTTCGATACGATTTGGCCGCAGAATCTGACTTGAAAAAAGCAATCAGGGACAATAGAAAAGTGCCCGAGCTTATTATACGTATCAAGGTATCAATATTTGATATTGACACAATGAAGAATGATCAAGAGATGAAGGAAACCCTAAGAAAACACTTTGAGAGGAGCATGAAAGACATAATGACTAAGAAAGCCTTCAGTTGGAGTCTAGATGACAACGTAGTTTAGTAGTAGGATTTTGCTGCAGAACAAGTCGGAACAGGATACTCCAAGATTCCGTGAACGCTCTACGCAGTGACAGAAAATATAGAGGCTGTAACATGCTTCTCCGCCATAGATACAGGAATCTGGCAGCAAAGTGTGAGGATATTGACATGATATACGTATTCATACTTTTCCATATGCTGTTATAGAATTTACTCAAGATTGAAGATAATACTTTTATTATATTTACCTATAGATTCAAGGGCAACGGCCGTAAATAATATAATAGTATAAAAGTTCTTCATTTTTCCAAAGAACAGAGAAAGCTTATCATCACACTGATGGCAAGTTTTGCTCACTATAAAGCACTAACAAGTTTCCCGGCACCCGATTACATAGGTCGTTATCTTACTTCATTCAAGCGATAAACTTGTGCTTCTGAGAAACTCATATTCCATAAGTCGGCTTCAAGGAAAAATTCTATTTACCCAATCCGTTCTAGCTGATGTCACATTCCAATTAAACTCTTTCATCTTGAGAGTGGACTTTATTTTTTTATATTTGAGATTCGATTCTTCTCTATTGTTTTAAAAATTCTTAATAGTTCGAAGGACATTTCCAACAGCAGCAGATGTAGCAAATCTACTGTTCAGCACAATTATCAATCAGTTCTCGTTTTCTTGCGAGTTCATTATTATTTGGCTTCAGAATTTAGATCCGATGGAAATACAAATTGAATATTTTGATAATTCATTCTCGTATGAAGATTAATTCTTGAAGCAAGTTCTGTCAGATCTTCACACATTTTGTGTCTGCCCCATTGAATCCGATTTTCTCAGTTTTTAAAATTTTTAGTAAGGTTCAGATCCATCTAATTCGGAAGCCCGGGGATGATCAACCTCATCTTTTTACTATCACGTTCCCGATTTGTATCTTCTCATATTGAATTTTCCCTTTCTCATTAGTTCCTCCCCGTGAAGAAAATATGCCACGCCATTTTGTCCGGCAGATTTAAAGCCAGCATTAGAAAATCTATAAAATATTATGTCCTGGAGCAGAAGATACTTCTGCATCTATTCCCAGAACATTTTTGTAAATCTTGTTAAAGAATGAAGTACAGTTCCGCATTTTCGAGGATGGGAAATAAAGGAAAAAGGTCTTTTATAATTTTTCCTTATCGTGCGTTAAGTGAGGTTTAATCTCATCAGAAGAATATATTCAGAAAGTAAATTGCACGGAACAGCAAACTGTGTAACGTTGACTAGTCATCTTACTGACGGCGAGAGGACTGGACTACCCATAACGGACTGACGCTACTGACAGACGGAACTAATCTCTCCGGCCAAGAGGAGTTTGACGGAATGCATATTCAAATCTTGCAGGCGATTCCTTACCTTATTATTAAATTTAAATGGCATCTCAAGTTCTTCAGCGTCTGAGAAACGTCTGCCAAAACATATTTTATTCGAAAATCTTATTTGAAATAGATATCCCTGATAAAGAGGATAGAATATCCTTAGAACGTTGGAGAATATCCTCGAATAATATATTGTCTGACAGATTTGAGGTTCTGAACAAAACTTTTTAGATTCTTATTTATTATTCCTATAAATATTAACTTCTCGGGTGTTTGACGACTGCAGGTATTATATATGAACATGGGCTAGAACTGTGCCTAAACATGCCTCACATGAATTTGATCAAGCGATGATATGACCATGGACACGATCACGGAATTGCCAGATTACATATAAATGAACATAAATAATTACCTTCTATGTATAAGGGAGTAAATTAGGCTTAGAGATAAAAAGTACTAACAATCCTGGGTCACCTGAACTATGGATAAAAAAAAATACTTACACTCAGGTTTCTAAATATATCAATGACATACTACGATGAGATGAAAAATTTATCTAGTCATATTTAACTACAAAAAACCATCATGACATAGGAATTGTTGAAGACGTGAGATCAATGATAATAAGATCCCGTAAATATCAAGAACCTAATTAGGAAATGGGATCCTCTCTTTGTTAAACCATCGCATCAAAAACCCAATTTTATTGCTGACTTCGACATATCTTTTACCTAAAGTATTTCTGGCACCAAAATTTTTCTTGAAAAGCATATTGCACACTTCAAAACGTAGCTAGTAAATGCAACGTTACAGTCGTCTCCAACAAATCTGATTACACAACTTAAACGAAGATAATGTTCAATGATTTTTCCATATATGAGATAATCGAGAATAACCCACTTAAGTAGATTAGAAAAAAAACTTTTGACAAAATAAAAGCTGGAGATTGAAAAGTTTTGTGTGTAGTAACCACCAACTTAAAGTTTTTTTTACGGAGATAAAAAACATGGCTAGAATTCATGAACTTCCTCAAGTTTATGAAGACATCTGTTCTTTAGGACCAGTTTCAAATATGGTTGATTCTCCTACATATTTCAAGTTTAAAGATAATAATAAGATCTTACATTCTGCTCTTCCGAAACCTAAATATTCCATTAAGAATACCGTAAAATTAAGAGAATATAATTTTAAGATTTCAGTTCCTCCAAATCATATTACGATCGCACTTGATGTTTCCTTAATATTTTAATATTAATAATAATAATATTTAATAATATTTTCCGCCTATCTTTTTGACAACCTAACCCTACTTTCCCTTTCTATCTGAACCCTACCTATTCCACCCAATAAAATCCACTTTTTATTTTTCCTACTCACTTCCCGCACCCTTACTCCCCTCCAAAAACTCACACGTTTAAAACCAATTCCATAAAACTCTCTCACCACCTGTCAGCCAACACGCTCCACTACCGCCGCCAACATGCAAGTTGCCTGAACGAGGGAGTGTTCCAAAGGTCGATTAGTCTCTAGTTAAAATTGAGGTAGAGAGCAGCCAACACTTTTCTCAGGTTTTAACCTGCTCATAGGTTAAACTATTGCATAAGAAACTAATATTTCTGTACGCTGAGAACTCAAATATTTTGTTTATAAGGCGATGTATTTTGAAATTGCTGAAAATTCGCCTTTTGCGTAAGGCTGTTGGCCGCGAACATTGATGCATGTGCAAGGATATTGCTTTGACGTCCGTGGTGCAAATATATACTTTCTTTATGCTTTATAGATATCTGACAGATATTTTTACACATAAACAAAATAACCCAGCACCTATACATCTGGCGTCTTTTATGAAACTTTTGGATTTTCATTCATGTAGGCTCTAAAAGTGCAATAAGCATCTGAACGCAGTCCTGATTTTTTAGCTATGATGACAAAAGGATTTAACGCAAAGAGATGCTTCGGGACATCACAAATAACCATGTACTGTATGACGACTAGGCGGAACAGACATTTCAAAAGGAGAATGTAATTATCTTTTGGAGGAAAAAATATAAAGCTACATAACTCTCAACAACGTTTGAATAATTAGCATTTTTTCTTTCATCTGTAAAGAGAAAGATATACAAACATTCATTTTCAAAAAATTTCCAATTGATACAGAATTCTTGCATAGATATCGAAGCATTCGCGTCGGAATCCTCAGCATATTCGGATTAAAATGTATTGTTTAATATTGCTATTTACCTGAAAAAGGTGTATGCCTAGCCAAAAAAATATTTCAGAAACTCCTGAAGGAGGATTTCAATTACTATTTCCAAAAATATTCTCTTAGAATTCATCTTTTCGTCCGGAAAAGGAACATTCGGGGTAAAAATGTTTATGCATTGTTCAACCCTAGTCACAGCTACCATGCCTCAACTGTGGTGGCAGTGACCATGAATAAATAAATTGTAAGGACCATTGAGCCAAGTTTTGCTGCAATTGTGGAAAACACACTCAAATCGAATATACCTGAATAAACTCGCTTGAATGAAAATCTTGAACCTAATTGGACTTGATACGCTAATTAGGGAGTCGAACCTAGTTGGATCTGCGATGATTCTTATTTTACTCTTGCTGAGGGGTCATCGACCTCCCCACCCACACTAGTAAATCATATTTGAGGGATTAAGATCCCCAAAAACACTTGAAAGTCTCGTGGCCGCTCGAAATTAGATTTCTCTTTGAGCTCTCGATATATCAGGTCCTCGGAGATTCCTAAAGCGGTTAGGCAATTGACTGATGATCGTTCTGCGCAGCACATGACTGTTTATCAGGGATTTGTACCACTTCCAAACCCTTCATCGACATTGATGTGGAAGGTATCAGAATTCATTCGTTGGTAGACACTGGTTCGTCGCGAACTTATATAGAGTCAGTAGGTTTGCAAATACTTGGCTCCGGTGGGTATGAGGTTGACGATTCGAAGGCGGACGCTGTCATGATGGCTAATGGTACCATTGAGGGTGTCATCGGCGCAGCGCGTTAGACAGCCACTATTTCCAGAATATTTTTCTCGATCCATTCCAGAATCATACCTGATCCAACCAACACTTGCGTGCTTGGCATCAACTTTTTGGAACAGTTCATTTTCGTTCTCGACTTGCGGGACAAGCAATTGTGGCTGGTGGATGAGCTAGTCATCAAATTTGCCCTTGGTTTGTCGAACGGGAAGGATATCGACACTTGTAAGGGCATCGCGTTGCTATATAAAGCGGAAAAAAACCAAGACTAGTTCTTGGAAACGATATTAAAACTCAACCCGGATAAGCTGCCCGCTGCAAATTTTGTCCATCACGTGCTAAAAATACAAAGCAGCTTAACAGTATACCAGCCCAATCATCGAATGTCACCAAAAGTATGTGACGCATTAAATAGGGAAAATAATTCATTAATTGAACAGAATTTTATTGGGCCATTCAATAGAGAGAGGTGTAGTCCGGTGGTAATGACGGGGTAAGCCAGACGGCAACTATCGTCTGTAGAGTGATTTTCGACAAGTCAACGAGGTATCAAAAAACTACGCTAATCAGATTCCTTTCATGGTGCACAGCCTTGATCGCTTGAATTCTGCTCGATACATTTTAACTCTTATATGATACTTGATCTGCGTTTTTTATGGAATCGAAAGATTATTTTCCTAGGTGACTTCCACATACCACATTATTTGCTTTGCGTTTCTTCAAAAATAGAAGATTCTAAGTCCTGCGCACTTTTGCCGACTTCAGACGTTTTCAGTTTACAACAATTTAACAATATTACTAATTGTTATATCAGATATCTCCATCTTGTCTCTTCTAACTTAAATTTAAAAATTATGAAATGCTTGAATCCCATATTAGTGGAAGATAAATATCACCAATCACTGGAGATAAACTTTGAATTATGAAAATTTGGAAATCATGATTGCAATTTTGTAATAAACACTAACTCAGGCAACTTAAACTTTAACATTGTAATTTTCCTATGTTATATGCATCATTATTTGCTGCCGATTGGTCCATGTTATCTAAGTACGACACCCCTGAACTGGCTTGTGAACTGTCTTCTGACATAATTTAGAAATTATTTCAAGAGCATATTCCGCTATGAAAAATCACAAATATGGATAAATATCTCTGCTGGTACACAACTGATATGATAAGGGGTCTTAATGTTAAGCAGAAAATGTGTATAAAAAACAAAAAATATAGATAAAAAAATATCCTCATTCAATTTCAAGCACTTAGAGCAAATTTAAAAGTGAATATTAGTAAAGCATATGAGAATTATACATCCAGAGTTGGAAATGCCCTGATAAGTGATCCAAAGCCTACTTTATTCTGGTCACACGTTAACAAAGTTTCACGTACAACGGGAATACCTGGAAAAATGCACTACAAAGGACTGCAGCTCGAGTCACGGACTGATATTGTAGAAACTTTTTCAAACTTTTTTGGTGATGTGCACAATATCCCTAGGAACTCGAGCGTTCCCAAAAAATGTCACAAATCTAATATTCGTCTACTCGGAGACATAACTCATATATCTCCTCATGATGTAATGCAGGCAATTAAATTTCTTCCATCGAAAAAAACAGCAGGACCTGATCTTATTCCTAGCTATGTGATGAAAGGTTGTGCATATGTGTTTGTAATTCCTTGCACCATCATATTTAACAAAGCAATCTCTACAGGTGAATTGCCTTCACAATGGAAGATCACTGAAGTATGTTCGGTTCATGAAAAAGGGGAGAAAGCTGATATTCTCCATTATAAGCCCATTTCAATTTTGAATAATTCGTCGAAAGTCTTCAAAAAATGCCTGCATGACACTATTTGGAGCGCATTTGAACCAGTCGTATACACAGCTCATCATGGCTTTCTTCCAAAAAAACCTACTACTACCAATCTAATCACTTTTCTTCAGCTTGTCACTTCAAAGCTCAATCAATTTGGTCAGGTAGATGTAATATGCACCGATCTTTCTAAGGCATTCGACCGTGTTGACCATAGAATACTACTCACCAAACTACAGAGGATAGATATACCAGATAAGATCATTGTAATCATTCAATCTTACATCCTCGATAGGAGAAATTTTGTTTATGATGGAGGATATAACTCAGCCCCCTTTTCCCTCATCTGGCGTACCGCAAGGCTCTAATTTAGGACCTCTACTATTTGCAATCTATTTTAATGATGCATGGAAGGTGTTTGACGCAATTATTTCATATTGCAAAAAATCCTTGAGCATTTCCACCCTGGTGTATCCGCAAATCGTTTGATCTCAATATAGCCAAATGCAAAATAATAACATTTACTAGAACAACTGATTTCATAAAATACGATTACATTCTTCAGGGCGAAATACTCGAGAAGGTTTCTATTATATCAGATTTGGGAAAAAATTGATACAGGCCTCACATTCATACCGCACATGAATGATTTGATCTCTAGCGCCAATACACTCATCGGTTTTATCTTACGGACTTGCAGGAACTTAAAGTCTACCAAGCTGCTTCAAATACTATTAAATACATTAGTCCGATTAAAGCTTGGATATGCTTTCATCATATGGTCTCGGCAAACTAAGAAATATGTCACTGCGATCAAAAAATGTCGAAAGAGATTTCTTAAATTCCTGGAATGAAAGCAGAGCGGTTGCAATCCGCCACTATTATCTTTACTATTTTTATTTAAGTAGGTCCATAACTTAATCAAGTGTCCATACATCCTCTCTTTGCTACGATTGTATGTTCCTAGTCGCAAGACAAGAGCGACAACTCATGGTGAGCAATCCTTATTTTATCCTCCGATGCTACATTCTAACTGGTAAATGAATTATTCCGCTTTCTTATTACCTATTAAACTCACTTTCTTACGAAAGGAATCTAAACACAGACTTATTTAATGATTCTCTCTTCTCATTTATGAAACATTCGAACGATTTAATCAATGCTTCAAGTAAATTTATTAGGTTTAGTATCATCGAATTAACGTATAGCAAACTTGAACAAAGAATAATGTTATTATTTTTAGTTAACTACTTTGTAGTTCGACGATCTCAAAATGTACGATTTGAAATATCGAAGCATTCACATCAGGTAGCCCTATTATTAGTGCATGTACTTTCGACAATATTATAACACATATTGAAGCCACTGACTGTTGGGCTTATGTTTCTCCAAAATATGAATGAAAAAGAATCAGACGATGGCCTCTCTTAAATTGGCACAACAAAGGCTGATCGAACACGTTCATCAAGAAAGTTTCCCTGAGGATCTCTTCAAGGTGCGAAAGAAATTGTATGTTTCAAAATGGAGTCCATTATTGGAGCTTTTACCTTTTTTGGATACTGCTGGACTGCTATGACTTGGAGGTTGACTGACTCATGCTACATTGAATGCCGATGAGAGATATCCTTACATATTGCCCAAAGATTCAACATTAGAACCTGGATCATCAGAAATGAGAAACTATATGTTTTACATGGTGGACCTCCACTAACCTTCTCTTACTTAAGGAGGCAATATTTGATCATCAACACCATTTGTTTTTAAATTCTCATCATTTATGATTGGGGAAGTATCAGAATCGTCTGAAATTTCACATCTTGACTTTTCAACGGATCTTCACGTTTCGAGATCCCCCAAAATTTCGAATTTCTCAGAAAAATGAAAAATCTAATTTTTTAATATACAGCATATAATGGAAAATCAAATGCTTTATTTCATTCTCATCATTTATGATTGAGAAAGTATTAGAATCACCCTTGATTTCATATCTCTAATTTTCAGCGGATCTCTATGTTTTGGGACCCCCTGAAGCCAAAAATCATGTTTTGGCTATGGTGTCTGTCTACATGTCCATCTATCTGTGAACATGATCACTGGCCCAAATTTACGTTATGAATTGGGAACATGAGGTTGCATTGGTCAACTGGGATCTTGAAGAGATTTATTTGTTCAATTCAATTCCAAATCTGCATGATTATTCAAATGAACGATAGCAAAAGCATTCCGAATACGAGACACAAATACCTGAGAGGATTTATTATTAACCCGAATTCCTAGAACTGAGGGTTAAACAAATGAAATTATTATTCTTATGAAAATTAGTCTAAAAAAAAAGTGATCTTACTACTGGCCAAAAAACGCACGGAGAATGAAACATATTGAACACGAACATCGTGCTCCAAAACAACACGGATTCTCCAACGAACTGGAGGACTGGAGACACACCTTATGGAAAATCGTGACCTTTTGGTGGCGAGCCAAAGGAGCCTAGTTTATTTAGTTTTTGCGCGAAGTTGGATGATCTTTCCTTCTGCTATGATGAGTTGGGTTGAATCAATTTTAGGAAAAATGGCCTGAAAAAAGCGTGACAGGCCCTTTTATTCATCCACAAATTTACTTAAGAATAATAAATAAACATCGATTTGACATTTTTTAGATCTAACAAATTTCCCCAGAATGGTAATCCAGGGATTTCTGCAAAAAAATGTTTATTGGTATCTTTTTCCATGAAATTTGACAGATTGACCGTACTATAAATCTGATACGGAAATCTTGTTGGAATGTTTGCTGGAGACTAATGTTCTCCGGTAAGGAAAAATACGAATAGATAATAGAGATTAACTGAATGTTGGTTATACAAAGAAAGAACTGTGAGTAACAGTTTAAATGAAGAAAAACAAATTCAACTGACTTCAATATAAGGATTTTACATAGCCGTCATGTGGAATTGTCACGATTAAAACAAAAATATATGCCTTATTGAAAGAAATTTCATGAAGGACTTGTAGAACTTTTGAAGATGAACAATTTTCCTATTATTTATTTTTTCCTGTCTCTTATTGTTTGGCTTGAAGATAGAATTTTTCATTTTTGTAACTGCGTTATCGCGATTAAAAAGAAAACTATTCGTCTTATCGAAAAATAGTCCAGAGTAAATTTTTAGATTTTTTTAAGGCAAAATTCTTTGTATCTTTATTTTTTTATATCTCGCATTTTTTTGCTCAAAAATGGAATTTTTCATTTTGGGGAACATTTTTCACGATTCAAACAAAAAGTATGCATCTTATAAAAAAAAGGTAAATATAAAATTCATAAGTCTCTTCAATATGAATGATTTTTGTTGTTAAGATTTTTTTCACCTTGCATGGTTTGAGCAGAAACATGCATTTTTGATTTTTTAAAAAGCGATCATTATGGATAAAGCCAGAACCATTGGTCAAAAATGGCTGATTAACGAACTCGTCCTTTCTTCTGAAAACTTGAAAAATCGGTTCATAGCACAATCCAATATGATCATTCTTTCGAAAGTAATCGAGTATACAGACTACAGAATACAGATTTTTACCTTCTTAAAAAACATTTTTTCTGACTTAGGGGGTCTCAAAACGTGGAGATTTCCTTAAATCCGCGAGAGTCAATTTTCACATGGAACAAATACCTTTTCATTCAGAATGAGAATGTAAAAACTGTTTTGGTACAACCAAATTCTGTGGAATGTCATTAACTAACTACACATATACTCACAATAATAATGCAATTCATGAGTTTATTGTAGTTACAAATGCGTCAAGGCCGTACAATAAATGAGCTGGTCACCGCTTCATCGGAATTTCCCATTCAAACTTTGTAATAATGAACGGGCTTATGAATTCTTAGGAAGTTGTTAGGAACATTGGATGATTCTTTTATAAGAAATTTCGTACCCTTCAAGCCCTACATTTTTAATTATTTGAATTTTTTTAATTTGGCAAAAGTATCTTTAAAAATTCCAGGGTGGCGATTTGGCGGACGAATTCGAATCCACGGTTTTTACCGGTCAATCCCGTAAAAACACAACAGACACAGCTTAGCAAGATAAATTAGTTCGGAAAAAAATATTCAAACTTTCAACAAAAAAAAAAATGCATTTTCCATTAAAAATTGTAAAATGAACGGTTTTCTCAAAAAACAACTCATTTCTCAACCAAAGAGATTCATTTTCAAATAAAATTACGGATCTGCTATTGGAACACCTGATTTCAAACCGAGAAGACGAATTTTCAACTGAAATCTCAAATATTCCACTAGCACACTTCAATCTTCAATTTTGAAGATATACATTCAAATAAAACAAAAATGATTTTCAAAAAGACAACCTAATTTTCTATTGAAAAATACACATTTTCACATTTCTATCTTATGGAATGTTATACCGTGTATCCTGGAATCGCTAACTAGGATTCCATATGCACCTAACTTCTCTTTATTTAATAGGAATCCAAGACTCAAGGTAAAAGTAACAAGGTATTTATGGGAGAGTAGGCTCAAGTTCGAAACAAGACTATTGCTCAACTGATGAGCGACGCATAGTGGGCTTTTTGAAGAAATAACTTTCAAAATCTGATATCCCCCGAAAAAATAAACCGAAACAGAATTCCTCCAGATCAGGTTGAAGCTAAGCTAATGCAGAATAGATGAGAATGGAAAAGAACACTCTTTTCGAATTTCCCGTCGTGGAAAATGCGAGAGGATGGTATCATCCCTCGATGAAATTGGCAAAATTGTGGGAGATCAGAAGTTTCTTCTGAAGCAAGACATCATATTCAATCGATTCACTAGAACTGAATTCAAATGTGCCAGAAAAAATAACATAAATGAAATAACGATGATAGATGACAAAGTAAGATATCTTTAGGATTTTTAAATTGTCGGATTCAAATTTGATGTCACATTTTCAAAATAGAGAATGGCGTATCCAATATGAATTTTACTGAAAACTTACATGAGTGGCTAGTGTCGCCATTTTTGAATTCAGATTGTTGAAAAAGGAAGAAAATTGAGGTTTACCTCATAATTTTGTGTTCTGTTTTCGTTTTGCAAGGAATAGAAAAAAAACCATGAAGCCCCCTGGGGGGGGGGGGGGGGGGGCGACGATAATCAAAAATTGGACGACATGGGGGAGGGGGGGGAAGAAAAAGAGGCGAAAGTGGGGGCCCGGGGTGGAGGGAGGCCCGAGGAGGTGAAACTTCAACTATTTAGTGGAAAATCATGGTATTGTACTCTTTGACCGGAAAATGTTAATTTTCTGTTAAATGCAATCGTTTGAGATTTAGAATTAAAATCTTTCCTTCATAAAAATTCTACCATCACAATTTATGTAGAGACTCATTTCTTCTTGTTTAAAACTTAATCTTTTTTAATCAAGTTTTATTTTCTTGTTCAAAAATCGTCTGTTTTGGTATTATTTCAATTTGCTACGTTTGGAAATAGTTGAAACTGAATCATTTTAGATTGAAGTAAGTTTCTCAGAATAGATTAAAACTCATTTGGTTTACAAATTAATTTTTCCGTTGTTGGAAATCCATCATTTTAACTTCATAATTTTGCTAATAAATGGAAAACTTTCTGCATTTTTAAAGATTTGACGCATTTCACATAACGGAAATCAATTCACAATAAACCGCAGCTGGTTATGCCTCCTATATTGTAATAATTCAGATTGCATATAAGTGGGTAAAATGGGAAGAGACCAATTTATACAGAGAGCACTTGTTATGAATAAAGCACTTGAATTTTCTAGCAGGGAAGATTTTTCACAATTTTCCACAAAACAGTTGAATATTCCAGCACAAGTAAAAGGCTTCCTTATATTATGTATTATATATCATAATATATACATAAATAGGGAAATTGGTTTAACAACCACCGCGGGGTCCTACGGGGAGCACGAAAAAATCATAATGAAGGGCCAGCTCAACTTCAAAGTGTATTCATGAGACGCAGCGACCCAAGTACGTTTCCTCTCTGAATCCATCCGGCAAGTGCTATGAAATATTTTTGGCACATGGCTAAAGATTTAAGGTGACTGACCAGTGAAGGCGTCGGACCTTCAATAGCACCGATGAAGAGAACAACTAATTCAACCGGATATCTTTGATGACGCCGCTGCAGGTGTAATCTGAAATTTTTGTACAATTCCTTTTTCTCGGTTTCCTTGCCTCTGATGTTGTAGTTGGCCGGGGCCGAGCATTCGATCACGAACATAGTTCGGTCACGTTTGTCGATGAGCACGGCGTCAAGTCTCATGTGTTCGATAAGGGTTATTTTCAAGAAATTGTGGTTCCAGTAGATTCGGCACTCCTCGTTCTCAGCAATAGAACTCATCTCCCTTGGGGCGTCCGACAAGGCAGGATCGTGGTCAACGCCATAAGAACGACAAAATTGGTGGTAAAGCACATTTGAGGAAGCCTTGTATCCATACAAATACGTCGTTCCTGCCTGAATAGGACTATTTGATCGTATATGCCAGAGGTTCTCAGGGAGTTTGAGATACGCCCTGCACCTATCTCTGGGAACGTTTTGAAGTTGTATGCTTCTACGGTATGCTCAGGTGAAAATCACACCGTTCTGACACGAGAGAATAAAACTCTCTATTCCTGTTATGAGTCTAGACGATTTGATGAAAAAAAACGTTGACACATGTTACGAGGGTTGATATTTGAAAATTTTTTTGAAGTTTCAGTTGCATCACCTTGTCTTCATATTGTTTCTGAAGTTTTTTGCCTCCGCTTTCTGCACCTGTGCTTCCAGAAGTGAGGCATCTTGACAGAGTAATGCACTGTCCTCACCTCCGATGTTGAGGTTCAGGCCAAGAGTTTCAGCTACCAGCTCTGCGGCTTTGTGGAGGAATGCTCCTCTCGAGCAAATCTCGTGTTTCCTGACCATTGCCGAGAAAGGATATATATATATATATATATATTGTGACGTTGCAAATTTTCTGCAACTTACAAATTTCATATAGCATAACTCATTTGAAATTTGATGTTCTCTTGTTCTCACGAAGGGTGGAAAATTCGGCACTCCCCTCTTTTGTTTTATTTCGTTATTTTATTTCATCTTCTTGCGAATTATTTTATGTTTTATTTATCTGTCTCGTTACTCTATTTTATCCCTTTTATATTTTATGTTAAGAATCTAGGGCTGTTTTTGACCTTTTTTTTTTGGTAACTTTCGAAATTCCGCGGTCTTGAGCGAGAGCCATGCAGCTTTCCGCCAACCTCTAGATCGTTCAACTGGATCTATCCACTCCACACCTGCATATATCTTCGCGTCTCTGGTCCCTACATAGTTTTCTGGATTTTCTTCTTATCGTTATCGAATCTTCACTTGACATCCAAGGAAAACTAATTAGTTCTACCACCAAGGATAGGAGGGATTACCATTTTGATGGTCATCTGAGATCCAAGGCACGTTCGTGGTGAGGATCGACCGAGGCGGTTACTACAAAATTCAGCATAAGAATAGGTAACTCCGCCTCAAATTATTATCGTTATGAATGTTCCTGTTATGAGCAGACATTCGTTGGCTTCTCAAGTCTCTTTGCTTTTTTCATTTATCGGGAGTATCGAGGAAACTACTCCAAACCTGCAGTAAGGAGAAAGGGTTCCTCGTTCTCCATCCAGCTACCAGGACACAGCCGGCCCTGAAGGTTTAAATGAAAGGACTCTCGCTGCTCACTCTCTCTCTTGCGAAGGAGTTCGGAATCTCTCTCTTGCCCGAAGGCGGCTGATAAGGACCAGCGAAGAAAGGACATGACGATAGGATGGACGAATCCGAAGCGG